>JASDQU011310895.1:6102-25023 GCA_032191745.1 Picea mariana | reverse complement strand
TCTGTGTTGATGTGAAGTATAGGGAACTGTGTGCTGCAACTAGATCCCTGCCTCATGGAAAAGATCATGGATCTCATGATTTACATAATCTCCTCCATTATCATTTCGTAGGACCTTGATCTTCTTTTCGGACTGTGTCTCAACCAGGGCTTTGAAATCTTTCAGGTGTTGAAAGACCTTGGATTTTTTTCCTGAGAAAGTAGATCCATGTAAAACATGAGAAATCATAAAAAAAAAATGAGAACAAACCTCACTTTTATGATCAATGGATGTGGAAAAGGACCCATAAGGCCACTGTGGATCATATCTAAATGTGCGGAGGCTCTCTGAGACTTTCCCTTGTCGAATTTCTCTTGAGGGTGTTTCCCGAGAACACATCCCTCACACACTCCCTTGGAGAAATGGATGTTTGGTAGACCATCAACCAATATTTACTTGCTAATTTGTTGCATGTATCTGAAATTCAAATGTCCAATCCTTTCATGCCATATCCTATTACTTTCATCAGCATGAGTAAGCAGTGAAGTAGAATCAGGTTCAATGAATTCAGAAAATGTATACAATCTAGATTGATGATTTACCTCACCAGTAGAAACCCTAGAGTTGGTTTGCATGTCGTAGGTGTCCACAGAATTTGGTGTGAATATGAATTTATTTCCGGTGCCAGAATTCATCATCTGATACACAGAGAGAAGGTTGACAAAAAGTTTGGGAACATGCAACATGTTCTCAAACCTTTCGTTGGTGAGTTCAATCCTTCCTTTACCGATGACTTCGACAGAAGATTTTCCCCCCATCAGAATAGGAGGACCTTTGCATTCATCCAAATAAGAATATACTGCTTTTTAGGCAGCCATGTGATGTGATGCTCCTAAATCTACGATCTGAGCATCAAGAGAGGAATTAATGGAAATCAAGGCATGGCTAGAATTTCCTTTCTTGGAATTTAGATCTTCTGGCTTCTTCTTCTTGGCACCCTCCGAGATGTGATCTCCAAGATTGTTTTGCTGAAGTATTTGAGACATCGGATCTATTTGTTTTTGCATGCATGTGGATTATGAATGGAATCCTTTGTGACAGTACGTGCATTTCTCCCCTTTTCTTCCCTTTTCCCCTTTGGATCCGGAGGCATCGTTTAAAGGTTTTGTGTACCCTTCCTTCTTTGGATGTGCATGGGATTTTCATTTATCTTTATCTTTATATTTATGATATTTGTGGCTGCCATCTTGCACAATTAGTGCATGCACCTTTGGGCCTTTGATTTTTCCCATGTTGATGAGCTTGGTTTGCTCTTGTGTTAGGCCTTCGATAAAATCCTCAAGAGAAGGCATCCTCCTTGATCAGAATCTGGACCAGGGGTCAAATTTTACCTCAAAAATCAAAGTTCTCGGAATTTCCTAAAAACAAATGGGTTTGTAGCCCTCATCGTCACGAACCCAACGCAATTCGTTTCGTCTCAAACGGACGTCGGGAGCGAAAGTTATCGCGATCTGTTCGAATCGCCAAACAGGTAAAAAAAATGCTGACTGGGCAGTCCGTACGGCCACGTGGCAGGGCCGTACCATCATGATGACAGGTCAGAGGTGACGTGGCATTGACTGGTCAATTGATGACGTGGGAGGCATTCTTAGGCAGACAGTTTGACGAATAAGATTGTGACACGTGGCATTATGGTGGACAAATGGAAGGGCCGCCACGTGGCACCCCCGGTTTGGCTATTTGGTCTATTAAAAATATATGGAGGCCGAGGGGTTGACCCCCGGACCTCCCCTCCGTTCAAACGCCTTAACAAAGTCAACTTTGCCATTACGCCACGCATTGTTACTTGTTGCATGTACAAGTTTATTCATATTTAAAGGTGWTTAATGTTTCAAATGGAGGGGRGTCGGGYCGGGGCTAGCCCCGACCCCYGGTTCTATTACATTATCATATGACCTTGTGTTACATTCCAATGGCGCGGAAGTTTGGTGTTACAATTAACACGGTTTGTGTTATTTTATGTGACCGYTGGTGTATGTATTAGCGCGGGGGTATTGTGTTATATAACATATGTTATATATGTTAAACACGGTTTTAAAACTTTACATTAAACCCATATAAAATTTGGCGCGGTTACATTTATTTCAAACGGTGGTGTATTATGTAACCACGTTTTATATACGCGCGGTTTATTATATATTACATGTGACCGCTGTGTAATATGGCGCGTGGTTTGGTTTACATTTTGCGCGGGGTAACTTTTTATGCCAGGTTTTTGTTTAAACATTTAACATGTGACCACATCCAACTTTGAAATTAAATGCAAGCGGTTGGCGCGTTTTGGCGGAGTTCCGCATTTTTGGTCAATTTGCTATTTTTAGAAAACTAACTCCAATTTTAGTGGAGTTTGTTGAGGAAAAGAAGGGAAATTGGTTTTTGGCATAATTGGAGCTAGGGAAAACCATTCTGGACGAAATTTTGGTCAATTTTGGGTCTATTCGACCTTCTGAAGCCATTGGAGCAGGTTTCAGAGCCATTGGAGGCCATTTGCAGGTGTTTTTGCTTCAGGGAATCTTTCAGGGCCAGCTTTTGCTTAGCTTTCCATCAGCTCTGATACCATGTAAATGTGTTGAACTTGCAAAGAATAGATCTAGCTAAAAAATAATACACACATTTGCAGAGAGAATTGGAGAAAGAAGAAGAAGGAGAGAAAGAATAGAAGAATTCTCATTAACCATTGTGAATAATGAATAATTTACACATGCTATACTTTGTATAACTCAATGAGTGTGCACTGGAGGAGAACCAATGCATCATAGTGGTGGTCTAGAGTTATCTGAACACACACCAGTAGTTACAGGAGTGAACTGTCACCTAGTCTAGTCTCTCAGGCAGTTACAGGAGTGAACTACCACCTAGTTGAGTTAACTAGTCAACTAGTCTTTAGTTAACTGACTGAACAGAGAGTAGTGAGGAGTTAACTCATAGAATCAAGGGTAATTTGCTAGTCTAGTGATGATCCCAAGGCAAGGTCTAATTATCATGGTGATGATCCCAATGTTGCATGGTGATAAAACCAATGCAACATCTAAACTCAACTCAACTAGTCAAACTGAAGTGTCAACTGAAAGAGAATATTTTCCAGGTGTAATATTCTCCCCTAAAATACAGGAGACTGGATAATGACAAATTATGACTAATAAACAACGAAAAACCTTATGAAAAAGAAATCTTAGGTGTGAGTGAAGTAAATCCAACAAGGGGAAATAAATTATGGGTATCAATTTAACCCATTTTCCGGAATTTTATTATCACTAGGGATAAATTATATTTTATATTTGAGTGTATGAGATCCCAATCATTAAAATCATGTAAGAGGGTGGTTGTGAGAGTCACATCCCATATTTATTGGAGAGCATGAGGGGGGGGTGAAGTACAATCAACATTGGGTAGAGTGAGCAGTCAACTATCTTTGGAAAATAGAGGAAATTCATATGGGCAGTTACAAGAAGTTTTTACACATTTAGTTTTTACATGAGCAACAAGTAGAGAGCAGAGAAAAGAGACAATTAGAGATATAGAAAGAATGTTGGGTGAATTATAGAGCATGTTGGAGTGTTTTGGGATCATTTTGGAGCTAAATATTGAATATCCATGTTGTCAAGCCTGAAGAGTGAACTCTTGTGTGAGTTGCACTGTAAAAACAAGTGTTTGTTGTTGTTGTTGGTAATTTTCCTGGCAGTGAGTTCCCTTAAGTTCCCAGTAGATGGATTCCTATTTACCTATGCCAGAGAGACCCTGATAAATGAATGGGATTCCCGATGGACTTAGAGTGGTGAAGGGATACATTCCTTGGGTTGGGCAAGTCAAGAGGAAGAGAGATGGAGGTAATTCAGGATAGTTGTAGGAGAATTCTAGTGGGTTGCGGGATATTGATTTGTGAGTGGACTATGAGAGGCACCCTTTTCTTGTGGAATCCTAGCCCCAGATCGAGGGTGACATGCTATTGAGATTTGGACCAACAACTCTATGGTTGGGTGAAACGTCCTTGGTGGTTGACATGGTTTTCTAGTAAATGGGTCACCCTCGAGAAACGGGTTGTTACTAGGGGGTCTCCTTGAAGGGTCATCGCACCATTCCAACACATACTTACCATTTTCAACACGTATTCCATTTTGTTTCATCATCTCTTGGGACTTTGTGCTTATTGACCCTAATAAGGGCTTATACCTCATTTCATGGGAAGAAGGGGATAAAGGCCTAGAGGTGTTGTAGTTGGAAAACTTTAAAACCCATAAATTATCCCTCTAGATGCTTTCCCTAAGGTCGTGAGAGTAATGAAACACTTCTCCATAAAAAACTGAAGGACCTTTAAAAAATAAAACATGTAATTAATAAATGCCTCGCTTGTTGGGGGAACACATTTGTGGTGTCTTTTAATTTCCAATGCATATGGCGCTCAATGTGTTCCTAAATTCAAGTGGCATTGTGGTGCTCTTTACTTTCCATTGCACATACCACTCAATGTTTAGACCATAATAAATTGATGGCAAATGGAAGGGCTTGGAAACATTTTACATTGCAAATGAGGGATGCAACACATCCTCCACAAATGCCCTCGTAAATGAGACAATATGATCCCTTGATATGTCAAGAACCCCATGCCAAAAATTCATACCCCCATCCACCTCATACTCATTACTTGACTTAGAAAGGGTCTTCTTAGGAAACACTCTTTGACTTGGGCATTGGTCTACCCAATAGGGAACCATGAAAATCCTCCCATACTTAAATTTGGAAAATGTTATAATGTCTTTGAGCATGTGTTTAGTTTGAAAAGGGGGGATTTAATGCACATGTTTGGGTGGTTCTTTTACTAAATGTGGCTTACTTTGAATGATAAATGTGACTTGTGGACCCTTGGAGTGCACACTTGTTTGTCTTTATAGGACCTTGCACAGTAAAATATATCCATGGAGGAATTATGCCATTTTTACCTTCATAGGGAGTTGAAAACTGCTAGGATGGATTCCATACCCCACAGGCTGGACAGAGCATGCCAAATCCTTTTTTTGCAAAGGATAGAGGATGTTTCCTTTGGAGGAACTTTGAAAAAATTTGAGGATGACATCATAGCCCTTTTCACTTGAATGTTGGCCTTTGGAGGTGTAGGACATCACCTTCTAAGCCATTGATTTCATTCATAGGCTAGGGTTTTGGTGGGCTTGATAGGTTCGGAGGTGATGTGATGTGGTTTGAAGGAAGGAGATGCATGGAATGACACTCTAGCACATGAGAGCTTAGAATGCTTCCTTTGGAGGCCCAACAATCTACATTTTGAGGATCAATGTCTCACTTTTAGGCCTCACCTCACCCTTCTAGGGCATGACATCACCCTTTTTAGGGTTTTACTTTATGTAATTTTTATATTTGTAAGTTGTAAAAGAAAATAAAGGGGGTCTGCCTTCTTTTAATTTGTTGTAGACAATTTTATGTGGACAAATTGGTTTAGATGGTCTCATATAAATAGAGGACCATCTCTTTTCATTTTAAGAACTTGTCACTTGAGAATTACATAACTCTTGGTTGAATTTTTTCCCTCCTTAGGAAATTTGATATCTCTTGTCTCTTGTGCAAAATGGATGTAAAGCTTGTCTATTGGTGGAATAAAGGCTAGCGACTTTTCTTGGATGCTTGTTCTTGGAAATTTGGTGGAATATCTTTGATAAGTAAGGGTTTTTCATGCTATCTCTTGGATTAGGTAAGGAATTTATGCAATTTTGTGTGTTTCTTCTTAATTTCAAGGTTATTTTTTCAAACCCTTGGAAGAGTATAAGGGCATACTCCCTCCATCAAGGAATTTATCTCTATTGTTATTGAAAGGGCTTAAGGATTGCTACAATGAGTAAAAGATCTTACACCCTTGTAGCAAGTCCTTTCTAAGGTTTTTCTTCTCTAGGAAGTAAAAGGGATTACACTCCTAGAATATTGCTAAACCCTAGCTCAAAACAAGAGACACTAATATTTGCATTGGAGATTGAATAGTATTGCATTGGTAAAGTGAATTTTGAGATATTGAATTGTTCAAGTTTGTAATTAAATTCTATATGATTTTAGCTATCTTGTGCTCTAGGGGAATCTTGATTTGCCAATTGTTTGAGCTGCTATAACAAGAATTAAGCTACAACCATTAGGGTTGTAGCAAACTCACTCTATCTTACTCTTTTACAACTTTTCTACTGCTGAAATTTACTTGCAAGTAATCATAATTGATCTATTGTTTGGGTGGATTACTTGTTGATTTTAGTTGATAGAACTTGTTATAGAAAAATATTTCTACAGCCATAAGGATTTTATAAAACTCTATTGATAACACTTATTAACAACCCTCTCTTGCTATCAAAGTCTTGGTTTAAACATCGGAAGATTGTCTACTAATTCTAGCCTTATTTTCCAATATCATATACTTGATTTTGATAGTTTAATTTGTAGTTGTCATAGTTTCTTTATAGTTGATATATATTTCCATACTGCTGCAATTTTGGGACAAAAAGGTTTCTTGTTGATTCCCCACTGATTTTGAGGCTTATATCATCATATATTATCTTGTTTTGGTTTGTCTAACGTTGTTTTGCAAGTACACAACCTTGGCAACCATTCACCATCTTCCAAAGACTTTTCCTCAAGACTCATTCTCATCCTTGACCTTGATTGTAATGTCTCCAACTATGCTAGGCTTGAATATTATGTTTATTGTCCAAAAAGGTGGTTTCTCTTTGTATCTTTTTGTCAAACACTTTGCATTAATACTATTGTAGCTTACAATAGTTTTCATATATTTGAAAAGATAGACATATTGTCAAACAATTTGCATGTATTGCATTACATATAAAATAGAAGAAACATCCACGACATATTTATTATGAGTGGTACTTCAAATCACAACAATACATAGTTTCCTAGTGGTTGTAACAACAGTTGCAAGTATCCCTACAATAGATAGTTCCTAATGGTTGCAAAGCCAGCTGCAAAACTTCATTTGAACACATAGAAAAACAAACAAGAAACCTAGAAATTATGCCTTGTATATTCTAAAAACATAACTCCTCAGTACGACACTTCCTCTCTACAAACACAATAGGATATCCACCACCAAAGGCTATGTTGCCTACAAAACTCCAGATTGGTCTGTCCAAAACCTACAACATCCAATGAATGGAACACTTTGTTAGTGGAATGGCACCTGTGGCATGCCAATGACCTCCTAGACTCGTTGTATGTAGAAAATAAGAGGTTTTTTCCCCTTTACAAAGACCCTAGCGGCATCCTAAACACACAACCTACAATCAAATGGGTAGATTGTCCCCCAATATCACTCCATGGTTCAACAATAGGTGGGACGACCCTCCAAATAAACTCAGTGAATCCTCCAATGCCATGTCCCTGCATAAGAAAATCATATCAACCTCTATATAAATCATGAATTCCTCCAAACCAATCATTGTCCAACAATCTTCAGATAAATCTCAAGAAGAGGCTTCAATGAAGGCCCTAGTTGGATCCTCATGTTTGTCCAACTAGGGTGGATATCTCACCACAAAAAACAAACCTCAAATGTTGGAAGGGTTTTGCCAAAACCCTAATGATAAACTTGGCTCAAAGAGCACATCAATAAGAGAACAAATCATAACGCTAAAGTGAGAGGCTGCCCCTCCTTTGATTCTTCATATGAGCCTTCTAGATCTTTCCATTTTTTTTTACCAAATCAAACCCTCACCTTATTTTTTCTTTAATTATTACTTAAACATTAAAAATAAATTTTCAATGGTTAATTAATTAATAATTTTATTTAATGTCACTTCAATATAATATCTTCCACCCAAGTGACACTAAAAAAATCCTCGTGAATCCCTTTTTAACCACTGACTATAGCCTACAGGAGTCATATAGGATACTAATTCATCTTCCGCTTTAATCAAAAGGAAGGGGACATTACAGTCCTCCCTTCCTGAGATTGCTTGTCCCCAAGCAACTCCAAATAAATATGCTACAGAATTTTCTCTCTCTCCCACATCTCATCCTTAGCAGGCATCCCTCTCCACATGACCAAGTACTCTCGAATGACTCTTCTCCTTAGCCTCCTCTCTCTAATATCAATAATCCTCTCTAGGGTCAGAATCAACTATCCTTCCTCTTTGAGTGGAGGAAGATCTGTCAAAGGGGTGACCTACTGTCCCATTTCCCTCTTGATGAAATACACATGGAAGACGTTGTGGATCCTGCTACCCTCAGGAAACTCTAGCTCATATGATACCTCTCTGACTCTTTTGATCACCCTGTATGGTCCATAGAAGCGAGGCTTCATTTTTTCTGCACCACTCTTCTTCAACGAAGACTGTTTGTAGGGATGCAACCTGAGAAAGACCAAATCCCCAACGTCAAATTTTCACTCGAACATGTTCCTGTCAGCATACATCTTCTATTGATTTTGAGTGACTTACAAGTTTTCCTTCAGGACTATCAAGATGTACCACCTCTCCTGCAACCAATATTTGGCCTTGCGGGACATGCTTTCCCCAAATGCTAGATCTATGAATGACGGGGCATCATATCCATATAATTCCCTAAGAGGAATCATCCCCATGGACATGTGATAAGTTGTATTATAGCAGTACTCCCCAAGGTGCAACCACTTTATCCACGCCCTCAGTTGTCCGGACACATAATTTTGCAAGTATCCCTCAATCCACTTGTTCGCAATATAGGTTTGTCCATCTGTCTGAGGATGATATCTAGTACGAGGTTTCAACTATGTCCCTGATAACCTGAATAGATCCTACCAAAATGCATTAAGAAACTTTTTGCCACAGTCACTGACTATGTATCTTGGAATACCATGAAGTATGAACACTTCCCTGAAAAATATGTCTCCCACCTCAAATGCACTATTATCTAAAGGAATGGCAAAGAAGTGTGCATATTTGGTAAACCTTTCCACCACCATGTAGATATAGTCCCTACCTTGTACCTTTGGAAACCATGTAATGAAATCCATGGAAATGCTTATCCATTCTTGCTCAAGAATCAACAATGGTTGAACCAACCCTACAAGATGTGTAAGCTCCAACTTGTTCTACTTACAATTCATGTTTTATCTAACATATTGAAGCATGTCCTCCTTGAGACCCTTCCAAGAGAATCTCTCCCTCACCTTCCCATAGGTCTTCAGATACCATGGGTTCCCTGTCAGTGGTGTGTCATGAACTGCTCTCAGAATCTTATCCTTGAGTGTGGACTCTGGGACAAGATAGATCCTCTCCTTGTAGTAGATGATGTCATCCACTACCCTATACTTTCCATCATGGATAATACCATTCATCAACTCACAAGTGAATTTATTCTTGGAATACTCCACCAAGATAATGGACTTGCAATCTATCGAAATCTTTTTCATGGAGAAGGTTGTAGGTCTCTTGGAAAGGGAATATGCAAATACATTCTTCTCTCCCTTTACATACTCAATATAAAATTCATATTCATGCAACTTACTCACCCATTTATGCTACTTCTCACTCAATTATCTCTGCTCCAAGAAATACCTCGGGCGGTTGTGGTCAGTCCTCACCACAAAGCATCCTCCCACAAAGTATTGTCTAAATTTGGCCAATGCATGTATGATGGACAACATCTCCTAATCATAGATGGAGTAGAGCCTCTCTATCTCCTTCAATATCATGATGGCCAACATCTCCTTATCATAAATGGAGTAGATCCTTTCTAGCTCCCTAAACTTCCTTCTCTCGAAAGCTATGGGATGTCGATTTTTCATCAACACCATCGTTATCCCCTCGTTGGATGCATCACATTCCAACACAAATGGTTGAGATAATTATGGAAGTGTTAGCACTAGTAAAGTTCTCATTACCTTCTTTGAAACACTGCATTTTCCTCCTATGACCATCTGAATGCTCATTTCTTGGTGAGATTCGCCAATGGCGCACCAAGTTGTGAAAATCCTTTCACAAAGTGCCTGTAATAGTTGCATATCCCAAAGAACCCCTGCATCTCTAAGAATGACCTAGGTTCGGGCCAATATAAGATTGTTTCGATCTTCTCTTGATGTAACCACACTCCCTTAACTCTGATCACATGTCCCAGATAAAGAATCTCTATCAACTCAAACTCACACTTTGTCTCCTTGGTAAATAGTGATTTCTCCCCCATGATGCTAAGAATCTCATTAATATGTCTCAGATGATCCTCCCACGTCTTTTTGTAGATTAGCAGATCATCAAGGAACATAAGTAATAAATTCCTCAACTTCTTGTTGAAGATATGGTTCATACATGACTAGAAGGTAGCTAGTGCATTGTTCAACCCAAAGAGCATGATAAAAAAATCACAGTGCCTATAGTGACATATGAAAATTGCTTTGTGGATGTCCTCCTCTATGACCTGAATCTAATGGTACCATGATCGAAGATCAATATTCAAGTACACCGCCCCATGCAACTCATCTATCAACTTTTCAATCTTGGGTTTCGGGTACCAGTTCTTGACGGTCTTCTTGTTCAACGCCCTATATTTGTTGCACGCCCTCATTGTGCCATCCTTCTTCTTCACCAATACTACTGAAGAAGCGAAGGGACTATATCTAGGCCTAATGTGACCCATATCCAAAAAATCCTTTATGGGATTCTCTATATCATCCTTGAACTTCTTCAGATGTATGTATCATGTGGTGATCATGGGCTTCGCTCCCTCCTCTAACTCAATGACATGATCAAATCCCCTATCAAGTGGTCTCCCTACTGGTAATGGTCCAAACACTATGTCATGCTTCCCAATAAATGATTGGATGTCCACATGGTAGTGTTGGCGATCATGTGATGACTTCTCCATGGTTATTAAGAACTATGTTGCACAAGCCACGCCCCCATGTCTAAAAATATCCTCCATTCATTTATTTAACACAATCTTGGGGACTCATGTCGACATACCTCTCAGTATAAATCGATGATCTTATTTGTCCTTGAAATCCATCCTCATCTTCTGATAGTTCATGAGGATGTCTCCAAGTGTACTTGACACCTAATACCATATGAGTGTTAGCCAAATCTACCACATAAAAGTCATCGGTCAACATATGGTTTCCCAATGTCACATACAATCCCCTGATCCTTTGAGTACATGTCGTGGTGTACCCATCTGCAATTACCACATAGAAACCCTCAAAATCCTCCATAGGTATGTGTCTATGAGTGACAAGTGTCGCATCAATGAATTTTTGGGTGGCCCACCATCAATCAATGTTGCAACTCTCTGCCCCTACAAAATGCCTCTAACTTTGAAGGTGTAATATTTGGGAACTCCTGAAAGTGTGGAAATGGTCACTTTCTTGACACCTTTCTACAACTTCACATGCATTGTAACATCAGGGTTTGATGGTTCTACATCACCACTACTCTGTTTGCTATCTTGTGTGTGAACTACATCGTCCTCACCATCATCCTCCTTATCGGAAATTACCTTTATGTAGTGTACTTTCCCCTTCCCCGTGCATCAGTGACCTTGCTCCCATGGTTATTTGCAACTAAAACAAAGTTTATTCCTCCTTATCTCTCTCTGAGTCTCCTCATCCATATTGTCCTTCCCTATCCATGAATTCTTGGGAAACTTTGTCTCCTTACCCCCTTGAGGAATGAAGGGTTTTGTTGGTACCTTCTTGGATATTGTATCCTTCATGTCCTGGGTTATCATGATGGAATCCTAGAATTTGGTTGGCCTAAAGGCCCTCACCCATCCTCTCAGGGGATCATCTAGACCCTCCATGAATAGCATCACCAACCGTTGTTGAGAAATTTCTCTCACTATAACTGTCAACCTATGAAAACCTGTGATGTATGCATCTGGTGTACTTGTCTATCCCAACTGAGCCAAATCCCTAAAGTATATCTATGTATCCTTCTTTTCAAACCTATCCATAAAAATCAGAGTGAAGTCCACATATGAAGTGATGTCAGCATGCCCTAATGTCACCAGTCCACGGGACCACCACTCATGAGCTTCTCCTTCCAAGTGAAGGGTGGCATACTTAATTTCTTCTGCTTCGATCGTTAGGTTAAGTTGGAGGTAAGTTTACAAATTCTTCACCCATGCTCTAGATGTGCTCTTGGAATACTCTTCAAAATATGGGATAGTCAACCTACCCACCTTGCGCATGAGATCAAATTTTTGTTGGTTTTGCATTGCTCTATTCCACTCCCTAGGTATGTTCCTCTACTTGAGGTTATAAAAGTCTAGATAAGACAACTTCTCCCAGTTATCTTCATCTAACACCTTGTACTCCTTGTATGAGGATTTAACATCAAGCTCTTAATATGGCTACTCCTATGTTTTTGTAGGCTATCCTGCCAAGAATTTTGGTAATAGGGGCCTAGGGATCCTTAAGCTCTCACTCTTAGCTAGGGTATGGTTATTTCTACCCTATGCATGCATCCTATCACCCCCATGGGATCCAATGGGTCCACCTTGTCCTATACAAAATGGATTCCCTCGTTGTGCCACTAGTTGTGTGAGCACCTCAAGGGTTTATTGTTGTAGTTTAGTGATCTATGCATGTCTCTGGGAAGCGTCATTCTATCCCTTGACCGGGTTATTTAATATTTGGAGAATAACTTCCTCTCAGTGGTCTCCCATACTTCCTTCTACCTCTCCTCCTTTTGATGTCTCTGAAAGAGGTTTTCCTCCACGCCCCCTCCTTTTAGTCATCAATATTATCACAAGCTGGCAAGATCACCAACTCTGATACCACTGTAATGTTTCCAACTATGCTAGGATAGAATATTATGTTTGTTGTCCAAAAAGGTGCTTTCTCTTTGTATCTTTTTGTCAAACACTTTGCATTAATACTTATGTATCTTATGACAATTTGCATATATTTTAAAAGATAGACATATTGTCAAACAATTTGCATGTATTTCATTACACATAAAATAGAAGAAACATCCATGGATTCTTTATTATGAGTGGTACTTCGAATCACAACAATAAATAGTTTCCCAGTGGATGTAACAACAATTGTAAGTATCCCTACTATAGATAGGTTCTAATGGCTACAAAGGCAGTTGAAAAACTTCATTTGAACACATATTAAAAAAAACAAGAAATCTAGAAATGATGTCATGTATCTTCTAACAGCATAACTCCTCCATACAACACTTCCTCTCTGTAAAAACAATAGGATATCCACCACTAAAGGCTCTGTTGCATATAAACCTCCATATCAGTATGTCCAAAACCCACAGCAGACAATGAATGGAACACTCTATCAATGGAATGGCACATGTGGCCTTCCAATTCCCTCCTAGACTCATTGTATATAGAAAAGAAGGGATTTTGGCCCCTTTATAGAGACCCGAGCAACCTCCTAAACCCATGACCTACAATCAAATGGGAAAATTGACCCCCAATATCACTCCACAATTCAACAACAGGTGGTATGGCCCTCCAAATAAACTCAGTAAATCCTCCAATGTTGCGTCCCTACATAAGAAAAGTAGATCGGCCTCTAGATAAACCATGAATTCCCCCAAACCAATCGTTCTCCAACAATCTGCAGAAAAATCTCAAGAAGAGGCTCCAATGGAAACACTGGTTGGATCCTCTTATTTGTCTAGCTAGGGTGGATATCTCACCACCAAAACCAAATATCAAATGGTGGAAGGGTTTTTCCAAAACCCTAACAAAAATCTTGGCTCAAATAACACATCAATAAGAGAACAAATCATAATGTTAAAGTTAAAGGCTACCCCTCCTTTTATTTTTCCTCTGAGCCTTCTAGATCTTTCCCTCTTTTTTGGCCAAATCAAACCCTCACCTTATTTCTCCTTTAATTATTACTTAAAGATTAAAAATGATTTTTTAATGCTTAATTGATTAAAAATTTTATTTAATGTCACTTAATATAATATCTTCCACCCAAGTGACACTAAACAAATCCCTATGACTCCCTTTTTTCCAATTGACTATAGCATATGGGAGTCGTATAGGCTACTAATTCATCTTCTAATTAGATAAAAAGGAAAGGGAAATTAAATTGACCTATAGGGGTACTCTTCAAGGTCCTTGATTCTCCCATCATAATCCCCCTAGGGTCACCCAGGAAGCCTACCCTACGTTCGACTTGTCCTTCACTAAAAAAAGGGGGACATCTATTGAGGTGACAGTGATAGTTGTTACCAGTTGTGTCTCACACTTGGTGTTTGGGTTGGGCTTTTCCCAAACTAAAAATTGTGTGATAACATTTTTGGCATTGTTTTCAAGGAGGATTTTGAATCATTTTCTTATACCTAATGACATTTTGGCAAGATTTGATCCCAAAGCCTTTACCTCTAGATTTCCTGACAACTCCATCTGACAAAATTTCCCTTACAACTTTTGATGAAATTCATATATGTTGATGTGAGACTCCATTGAGGGAAGATACCCTTTCCATTTTCGATGAGCCTTGATCTCATTTGACGACTCCATTGAAGTGTCATTTCAGACAATGGAATTATGGCACCATGGGATGAACCCTTTCCTAGAACCTACTATATCATGAGAACACTTTTACTGGTGGAAAAGAAAAAGGATGTTGATGAAGTTGTTAAGCATATGATGAGTCTTATAAGGGAGTTGTATCATGAATCCATGGAAGAAAAACTTGGTGAAGCACCTCTTACTGAAGAGAAATCTGCTACAAATGAAGAGATGTTTGAAGGATATATCTGTGAAGAAAGTTACCAAGAATATTCCAATGAAGTTTCTCGCGATGAAGACCTATATGAGACATTGGTGTCTATTAACGAAGATGAAGTTGTTCAACCTTGCGAAGAAGTGATCAGTTCCAATGATGTTGGTGAATTCATAGAGAAGCCCTCAGATACAGTTGACAAGCATATTGATGATTTCATATGTGTCCAAAAGCGTGGATGGGATATTAGTTGTTTCGGTTTTGATGGAGATCTCATCTATGACATTGAGGGAAACCTCTAGTTAAAGAATTTAGAAATATTCCCTTTGGAAGATTGTTTTCCATACATGAATGATCAAGATGATTGGAAACCTAATTATGATATGAGCACGAACCTTTTTTATCCACCATGGGATGGCTTGTTGTAGTATACTTGAGTTGATTTCTAGACATACCTTGGGGATTGTCCTTTCGATGACTCAGAACTACTTTTTGATAAATATTCTCGACCATCTGCATGCTCGAATTTTGATGGACATGAGGATGTGGCCAACTCAGAAAAATCAGACATTCATGTCATAAAGCAATGATATTTTCATCATGAGGAAATATGCAAGGACTTGCGAACATGTATAAAGAGGCAACATGTTTTGAGTGTAGAAAAATATTATTTTTGTAGACCTAAGGTTGTCCCTTATCTCATATTTTCCTCTCTAGGAAATCATAGATTCTTCTTGGTATCTCTCATCTCCTCTCAGCCTTCAAGTAGTGGTATTTTAAGTGAGGATGAAGATGATCCCTTGTTTGTATGTGGAAGTCCTATTCAAAGATGGATTGATCAGGCTTGTGGCTACCCTTTCCAATGCAATTCTCTCCCTTCCACCCACCTCCATAAGTTTATTTCTATGATTTATCACATGCTTATCTATGCTAATGATTATTATGTGCTTGACTTATATTTGTTGTATTTTTTTAATTAAGCACGAGGGGAGATACCTTGATGAGATGATCAATTGGTTGTATGATTTCACTTGACGTCACTCGGAACTCAACGTCTACGGGATTTTGGGCCCCAGGGTAAGTAGGTAAGTCATTTTCTTTCTTACATTTGAATTTGTATTTTAATTTCATGGTAGAGTAGTTGCATTTGCATTTCATATTGCATTCCCTGCATTTTTTCATAGTAGTTATGATGCATTTGCTTGAGTCATTGCATGTTGGTTGGAAGTTTTTGAAAAATACAAAATTTTATTTTTAAGGAATAGTTGAAATTTTGAAGTTTTGATTATATGAACAAAGGGTGAGCAAGACACCTATCAATGCTCTAATATCTTGCTTGAGTATGTGTAGGCATGGGTCTTACTAGGAGATGCTAAGGTTCTCATGCACTCTACGACAAGCACATGTCCCATGTAGGATCCAGATGTAACCCCCTAGCCTAGGGGTAACTAAGGAGATGATGTCTTGAGGCCCGAAGGTAGAAGACATGGAGTGTCAAGATCCAAATGACCAGTTGAGCCCACATTGAGCAAACAGAGGCCCTCCTCTCCACCACACAACACCTATCATCATCGGTAAGGTAGCAGTGTTCGCCACACCAACTTGGTCCACAAAGGACAACAAGTCTTTCTTCATGAGGTAACAAGTTTGGTCTCGTGGTAAGTGTCACTTTAATAACTGAAGCATTTGAGCATATTGCAAAGAGTCCTTTATTTATTATGAAAACGTTTGCTTGGAAATTATACCTTTTGACTCATTTATCCTTGATGGTTAACATGGTTTCCTAGTAAGTTGATCACCCTCAGGAAAAGGGTTGCTATTGGGGAGTCTCCTTGAAGGGTCATCGTACAATTCCCGCACATACTTACCATTTTCCACACCTCTTCCCTTTCATTTCCTTATTTTTTGGGTTTTTGGGCTTATTGACCCTAAGAAGGGTGTGTACCTCATTTCATGGGAAGAAGGGGCTAAAGGCCCAGAGGTGTTTTAGCTAATAAAAGTTAAAATCCATAAATTATCCCTCTAGATGCTTGCCCTAAGGTCTTGAGAGAAATGAAATTCTTCTCCATAAAAAACTGAAGGACCTTTAAAAAATAAAACATGTCGTTAATAAATGCCCTACTTGTCGTGGGAATGCATTTGTGGTGTATTTTAATTTCCAGTGCATATGGCACTCAATGTGTTCCTAACTTAAAGTGGCATTGTGGTGCTCTTACTTTCCATTTCACATAGCACTCAATGTTTAGAACATAATAAATTATCGACAATTGGAAGGGCTTGGGAAAAGGTTGCATTGCAAGCAAGGGGTGAACACATCCTCCACAAAGGCACCCATAAATGAGACAATATGATCCATTGATATGTCAAGAAACCCATGCCGAAAAATCATACCCCCATCCACCTCATACTCATTACATGACTTAGAAAGGGTCTTCTCGAGAAACACTCTTTGACTTGGGGATTGGTCTACCCAATAGGGCACCATGACAACCCTCCCATACTTAAATTTGGCAAAATTTTATAAGGTCTTTGAGAATGTGTTTAGTTTTAAAAGGGGGGATTTAATGCACATGTTTGAGTGGTTATTTTATTAAATGTGGATTACTTGGCATGATACATGTGACTTGTGGACCCTTGGAGGGCATACTTGTTTGTCTTTGCAGGACATTACCTAGTGAGAACTATCCATGGAGGATTTATCCCATTTTGACCTTCATGGGAAGTTAAAAACCCAAAGGATGGATGTCATACCCCATAGGTTAGGAAAATCACCCCAAATCCTTTGTGTGCAAAGGATAGAGGACGTTGCCTTTGAAGGAACTGTGTTAGCACTCAAGGATGACATCATATCCCTTTGCACCTGAACATTGGCCTTTGGATGCCTAAGACATCACCTTCTAATCCCTTGAAGTCATTTGGAGGATAGGGTTTTGGTGGGCTTGATGGTTCTGGAGGTTAAGTGATGTGGTTTGAAGGAAGGAAATGCATGGCATGACACTCTAACTCATGAGAGCTTGGAACATGACCTTTGGAGGCCCAATGATCTACATTTTGAGGCTCAACATCTCACTTTTAGGCCTCATGTCACCCTTCTAGGGAATGACGTCACCCTTTCTAGGGTTTTACTTATGTAATTGTTATATTTGCAAGTTGTAAGAGAAAATAAAGGGGGTTGACCCTATTTTAATTTGTTTTTGACAATTTTATGTGGACAAATTGGTTTAGATGGCCTCATATAAATAGAGGACCATCTCTTTTCATTTTAAGAATTCATCATTTGAGAATTACATAACTCTTGGCTGAAATTTTCACCCTCCTTAGGCAATTCACTATCTCTTGTCTCTTGTGAAAAATGGATGGAAAGTGTGTCTATTGGTGGAATAAAGGCTAGCCACTTCTCTTGGATGTTTGTTCTTGGAAATTTGGTGGAATATATTTGATAAGTAAGGATTTTACATGATATCTCTTGGATTAGGTAAGGAATTTCTACAATTTTGTGTGTTTCTTCTTAATTTCAAGGTTATTTTTTCAAACCCTTGGAAGAGTACAAGGGCATACACCCTCCATCAAGGAATTTATGTCTATTGTTATTGAAAGGGCTTAAGGATTTCTACGAGTAAAAGGACTTACATCCTTGTAGCAAGACCTTGCTAAGGTTCATCTTCTTTGAGGAGTAAAAGGGCTTATACCCCTAGAAGATTACTAAACCCTAGCTCAAAGCAAGAGACTCCATTACCCAATAGATATGACACTAATACTTGCATTGGAGATTGAATATTATTGCATTGGTAAACGTGAATTTTTAGATATTGAATTGTTCAAGTTTGGAATTAAATTCTATATGATTTTAGTTATCTTGTTCCCTAGGGGCATCTTGATTTTCCAAGTGTTTGAATTGTTGTAACAAGCATTAAGCTACGACCATTAGGGCTGCAACAAACTCACTCTCTCTTACTCTTTTACAACTTTTCTACCACTGAAATTTACTTGCAAGCTATCATAATTGATCTATTGTTTAAGAGCTATTGTTTGGGTGGCTTACTTGTTGATTTTAGTGGCTAGAACTTGTTGTTGTAGCAAAATTTTGTTACAACCATAAGGTTGTTATAAAAATATGTTGATAAAACGTTTTAACAACCCTTTCTTGTTATCAAATTCTTGGTTTAAACATTAGAAGATTATCTACTAATTGCTAGCATTTTTTT
>JASDQU011310894.1:14394-25117 GCA_032191745.1 Picea mariana | reverse complement strand
GCTCCTTGTATCCTCATAGTGTGCTATCATTTCTTCCGTGAAAATTGTCCAAGTGACGAGTGATTTGCGAGAACAAAGCCATCAATACCATACAAATTGATTAGGTTCTAAATATAAAGAAGCAATTCATACCGTTTGTATATGTGGCACATTATGGAGATCAAAGAATTGCTCCATCTGAAGTATCCATGTGATTTGGTCCTTGCCATCAAACTTCCTCATATCAATCTTAGGAACATGGTTGGTCTTCAAACCAAAGTTGGAGTTTCTCTATTATTGATTCACCTTCCTTGTGTCCTCATCATGAATTTCATGGGATGCATTTTCACTTTCAGGTGTCTTCTCTATTACAAAATTTTTCAATACTTCCATGATCTCCCCTTTTAAACCATCCATCGTCTCTTGTAGTTCATATTTTGTTACTATCTTCTTTTGTAAATCATTTATGTCCCTATGCATTTATTCACCTTCATCAAGAGTCCAAGTAGGATTTTCTGGAGGCTTATTTGGTGTAGAAGTTCCCTTTTTGGGTGGCATGTTGGCCAAGTATCACTTTTGAACCTTGATTTTGAGGTGGTTCTGCTAGACAATATTTCTTCTGTTGTATCTCCCAAGTTTTGGACCTTCTAGGTATGAAAATTTATTTTATGTAGTTCTTTGATATTTATTCTCTGCAATTCCATAGGTCTGATCAAAATTGGATGTGCCAAGTGGAATTTACGGTAACTTCCCCACAACTTGCCGATTTTTGTCCTTTCCAGAAGATCTCACTCGTATAGCATTCCCCACACAAAATAATTGATATAAAATTTTGAAACTCACACCTAAAATACTAAAGACTTTCCATGATCCAATGAAACTAGTCCAACTCAATTTGGATACTCTAGGAAGAAGTTATGATTGTTTTACCTAGAACACCTTCTTGAGACTAGTCAATAGGACTAGTCATATACCCTATCTTACACAAGGTGTATCTACAAATTTAATATGAACCAGAAGCTAACATTTTTACCATAGATACCTTACTGATTTTTGTAAATAGCCTCCAGAGTTCAGGGTCTGAAATATTACAGAAACGTTTTTATAGTGAAAATTCCGTAATGGCTCATTTCATGATGATTCCAGAACCCTATCTTGTACAGGCTATATCTCTGAACGTATAAGGCCTCAGGAGCTGAATTTTGAACCCAACATACCTTGATCTGTATATTAAATATCCTCCAAGCCGTTCCTTCTGAAACATTGTAGAAAAAAATTTATAGTGAACATGCCAAGGTGTCTCAGATGTAGCAGTGAAACCCCAAGACCTTGAGCTCTGATACCATATGTTAAGAACCAAATATCAATATGGCATAGAAAAACCTCAGAAAAAGTAATCAACGCCTTGAAAAATAGATAATTTCAAATAATAATCCTCTTTGAGGGGTAAACCTCCTTTTACCCCACTTAAATGTTCAAGTACAAGATGATTCAAAATGAAAATGTCTCCTTGGTATATATAGGAGACTAGGAAGTATAATTGCAACTAATGGCCTAAAGCCGACATAAATAAAATAAAATTACTAATATAATATGCCCCAATTAAGGGGTAATGAGCCAATATTAGGGCTTAACAATCACCCCCAAGATGAGGCCAGTAATCCAAAAAATATGGTGGTCTCTCATTGTCCACTCACATCTCAGAAATCCCACAAACCACTGATATTCACATGCAACTATCTCTATTTTCCACTAGCTCTCTTCCTCTTGACCTGCCTAATGCAAGAAATGTACCCCTTCACTGATCTCAACCCCTTAGGAATCCCATTTTTTTATCAAGGTCTCTTTGGCATAGGTAACCATGAATATCTCAGTCGATAACTCAAGGGAAACTCACTACTAGGAAAACTACCAATAAATAACAACAACACTTATTGATAAAGTGAAACTCCCACGAGAGTTCACTCTTCAAGCCTGACAACCTGACTCTTCAAACTTCAACTCTAATTACACTCCAAATGCTCTCCATCATTCTCTAGAATTCACCCTGCATGGCTGCACCAACTGCCAACTCTCTTTCTTTCTCTCTACTTGTTGCTCATGCACAAAAAATGAAGGTGCAAAAATTGTTGTCCCAACCCATACAAATTTTCTCCCTTTGGCTTGCTTTCTTGACTGACACAAATATTGGCTTCTCAAAACTTATGGATTGGCATTATAGACATATGGCTATGTAATTAGCCACTTCTTTCTTCATTCCTGGCTAAAAATATTGGCTTCTCACAACTGCAAATGTCTTCTGATATTCTGAGTGCCCTCCATAAGGAACATTGTGCATTTCCTTCAACACTACATCTTTCAACTCATTGGAATTTGACACATATGCATTTCCTTTGCACATGATAATTACATCTTCTTTTAGCTCATAATAATTAAATTTCTACTGGAAATTTCCTTGTTGTAATGCCTCTTTATTTTTATATATCACTGATTTGAATTTGTTGCTATGATAATATGATCTTTTAGATCATTCCTGTACATGATAATGGTTGCAAAATTCACTTCATGAGCTCTCTTGTTGAGTGCTTCAACCACTTGATTTTCCTTTCCTTTTATATGTTTAATTTCAAAGTCATATTCACTAAGAAATTCAAGCCATATAGTTTTTCTGGCATTTAATGTTGGTTGTCCAAACAAATGTTTTAGACCTCAGTGGTCTATTATTAGCTCAAATTTTTTACCCATGAGGTAATGTATCCAAATTTTTAATGCACGTACAATTGTTGTTAACTCCAAGGCATGTGTAGCATAATTCCTCTCATGCTCTTTTATTTTTATTTACTTATAGCATACCACATTATCATTTTTTCAAAGGACTCCATCGATCCCTTCTCTTCATGCATCAGTGCATACAAAAAAATCTTCATTTGGATCTGTAGTCTTAAATATTGGCACACTTGTCAAGATTTCCTTCAACTGCTAAAAACTCTCTTCACACTTGGAATTCCATTCAAACTTCTTTCCCTTCTTTTGCAAAGAATTGATTGGACTTGCAATATTTGAGAATCCTTTCATGAGTCTTCGGTAATAACCGTAAATACCCATGAATGATTTGACCTATGTGAAATTTCTTGGTGCTAGCCCTCCTCTAATGGCCTCTATTTTCTTAGGATCAACTTCTATCCCTTCTGCTGAAATTATATGCCCCAAATAGTGAATCTTTTTTTTTATAAAAGATGAACTTACTTAGCTTATCATGCAATTAATTCTCTCTTAAAACTTTCAACACCATTCTTAAATGTTTCTCATGTTCCTCTTATGACTTAGAGTAGACCAGTATATCATCTAGGAATACAGTTACAAAATTATCCAGGTACTCCATGAACACTCCATTCATCAGGCACATACAAATAGTTGGGGCATTTGATAGTCCAAATGGCACTAATGTTAATTCATAATGCCCATATATTGTCCTAGAAAATGTTTTGTTGATGTCTTCTTCCTTTATCCTCACTTGATGATAACTTGATCTCAAGTCAATATTCGAAAATATCTTTGCACCTTTTAGTTGATCAAACAAATCATCAATCCTTGGAAAAGGATATTTGTTCTTTATGGTGACCTTATTTAGCTATCTGAAATCAATACACAGCCTTAAGGTTCCATCTTTCTTAAAAAAAAAAAGACTAGGGCTCCACAAGGTGACACTCTTGGGCGTATATACCCCTTCTTTAACAATTCTTCAAGTTGCATCAACAACTCATTCAATTTTTGTGTGCCCATTTAGTAAGGTGTCTTAGAGACCAGGGAAACTCCTAGCACCAAATCAATAGAGAAATTGATATCTATCTTTGGTGGAAATCCTAGTATTTCTGCAAAAACATCTTCAAAATATCTTAAGATCATATGGTCTTCCATGTATGCCTCTTCCATATGCATCACAAAAAACTGACATCCCTTCCTAAAATCTCTCTAACAACTACAAATATTGGAATGCCTTGAATTTTTCCTTGATGTACTTCTTCATCAAGACATGTGATTGTCTTGTTGTAATAGTCTAGGATAGGATGGTGTTTTCCCAACAAATCCATGCCAATTAGATAATCATATGAACCCAACGATATGATGTTTACATATACCTTTGTGTTGAGTCCATCCATGTCTATCGAATAGTCTTTAACCAACTCATTGATATTTCTCTTAGCTCTTGTGGCTAATTGAACTAACCAAGATTTCTTATATGAAGGTCAAATTAGGAGCAATATGTATCGTTGGAAAGATGGCGTAGTGAAGAACATGTTAAAAGAATTATTTGAGCAAGATTAGCAACAAAAATCCCTATAAAATTTGGGGAAAAAGGAGGCACGAATTTGCTTGGGTACTAATAGTAAAGTGTTTTGTATCTCATAACTTGGGTTTCTAAAGTCCAAATTGGGGAAATGAGGGATTGTTGTAAATCTTAAGACCTGACGGATAATCTAAAATATTTTCTCTTACCTATTTGACATCAATAAATTCTTGGACTTTATTTAATTAATACAACTATCAATTTTCATTTTTACTCAAATATAAATGGATTTATATATTTTCATTATTTTCATTTTGACAAGAATGCATGAGGAGGCAAAGAGTCCCAATGAAGACATGAAAACCAAGAAACTAAATATTTTAGGTAGAGGAGCATATTTAACTACACGAGATAGAGTGGAATCAAGGAGTCCATAAGAGGAACAATCCCAAGGTAAGTGATGAAAAAATGTTACAAATGTAATNATGGATAACCCTGAATTGGGTCTTGTATAACTATTTATCAAGATTGAGGATGGGGTTGAAATCTCTTGTATTTTTCTTGCACTTATGTTGGATGCACTATTTATAAATATGGAATAAAGGAAGACTCTAATTCATGGTCTATTCTTACAATTGTGCATGGTTGCTAATTATTTTCTGCAGATGTTATCAATTTGTCACTAATGTCAATTGGATCTGCAGGAAATGATTATGAATGGATTATAAAATCAATTTTAGGGACATATTAATTGTCATATATATATGCATATGGGTATGCTAGTATGGCTTCTTATTGAGAAATATGATCTATTTATGTTTCCATAAGTAGAATCATATGCCTGCAATTGATTTTTGTTACTGTTAGAATAGGACTGCATTTGCATAGTAGAATATGAATGCATTTAGGATTTAGTTTTTTTTAAACGAGAAATTCTCTCTTCAGAGATAAATCCTTTTAGTTAGTGGTCACCGATCCCACATATCGGTGGATATTTCATGATTGGGACCTTCCACTAAGTAATCCTCCTTCATGTTGGAATCGGGCATTTTTCCCGCGTCACAATATTACCTTCCACCTCAATCATGTGGGATCGATAGTCTGTTTGTCTATTGTATAAGGTTGCATAAATCCTTGGAATGCTTCTCCCCATGTCTTCCAATGTATCAAATTGTTGAATGTTGTTTATAGTCCTCATCCTATCTCCCTTGTGAGTACAATCCTTGTGCATGTGTTCTCCTTCACATACCCAACATTTTATGAGATGTTCTATTGGCCTTTTCCCGAAGGAATCTATCATATTGGGCTCATTTTGTGCTTGATTCCCTTTCCTATATGACTATGAATTATTCCTAAAGAAAGGTGGCTTGAATCATTTCTTCTTTTGATCCATCTTACCTTTATTTTTGTCATCCCAATCTCTTTGAAAAGATCGCCTTGTCTTACTTTGCTCATAAAAATACTTAGATTTTCTTATGGATTCTTCCAAGGTTCCATGATAATCAAATTGGATTTTGTCATTGTAGAAAGAATGTATCCCACTCAAAAGTATTTGGATTTTAACCTTCTCATCCTTTATAAAGCCAACATACCTCAACGATTCAAGGAACCTCCTCTCATACACATCCATTGTCATGCTTCCAAGATTGAGTTCAATTAAATCTTTCATATTATTGTCATAATAATTCTCTGAAAAACATTTCTTCTGAAAATACTTTTAGAACTCCCTCCATGAGAGCCTCTTCTCATTAATGTTATTAACCTACTTGAGTTGATCCCAACACATAGATGTTTTTCCTTGAATATGTAAGTTTGCAATTTTGGCTTCTACATTTGATGGATGATTGTGCAATTAGAAATATTTCCTCGGTCCCAAAAACCATGCTTATGCATATTATCCATTACTATGCTCTCCATCAAATTATGGTGGATTGATCTTCTTGATCTCTCCTTGCAAAATATCTGACTCGGGCCTTCTCCTTTTTCTTCTAATAGGTGACACACTTGGGTTTCTCTTTGACCGTGAATGTGCATGTGTTCTTATAATCGAGTGTCCTGGTGAATGATGATGATGATGCCTAATAACACTCCTTTATTTCCTAAATCCTCTATGATCATCCTTCCTGTCATGAGATCTAGATGCTTCTACTTGCCTTTCACTAGCTTCTTTCTTTGTGCCAGAATATTTATTAACTTTCCTCTACAAAATATGCAAACTCTGTAGTATCTATTCATGATCTCTCACCATCCTTTCATTGTCTACTTTATATCTTTGTAGTTTTTCTTGCAAGATTCTCATAGTCCCAACCAGCTCTATAGGCTCCACTCTACCCCTACATCCATTGGAATTTGTATTTGTATTTCCCATGATGACATGTATACCTCTAATCTTATCCTCATTGTTGTAATAACCTAGTGCATCATCCATATCTCTAGTCCTCATATGGGAACCATATATGTTTTTCCTATACCTCTAATTCTACAAGAATGTGCATGCAACAATTGCTGTTAGAATTATGCATATCATAGGATTGTCATTAATTAAATTACATGTCATTCTTTCAAGTCATTTTATGATAATTAAGGATGCATTGAAATTTGATTGTAAGTGTATAGATATATTATTGTTTGATTTATCTTTCGAACAACTATACTTATGCCTCATTTTGATTTCTGAGCCAAAAGTTAGCCTTCTGAAGTGTGTAGTTTCTTTCTATTCAAGTGTGCTCTGTTTTCACTATTGCAATTTATCTGAGATACCATTTTCTTCCACATGTAGAAGAAAATTGGTCAGGAACCGAATTTTTTTTTATATCAGGTGCAAATAGAATTCATTATTTTGAACAAACATAAGCTTTCATATTTTAAATTCAATGCTCCAATAGAATTTTGTATAAATATAGAATTGACGACTTGTGCTTTTACACTTTCTCTAGACTTAGAATTTTATATAAAATTAGCTATCTCCCAAATGGAGCAAACTGGGAAAAATTGCCTCATGAAAAACTTATTTGAATTGATGTGTAGATGAAATGTTGACTACATAAAATTTTATGTAGATAAAATGTAGTCCATGAAGTGCACCCAAAAATAGTGGATTTTGTCCCGTTTAAACATCCCCACACCAAATCCATTTGAATTTAGCTAGGATCCCAAATGGGTATCTTTGCCTACTTTTTGAGCTCCCTATAAAAATTTTACCTCCGTTTGGGCTCTGGTTTCCAAGCATGACCTAGATATTTAAAAGTCATTAATTCACATTTTTTGGAAAATTTAAGTAGAAATAAGTGGGGGCCCTCATCAGAATTCTTGTATCCCTCGTCACTACAGACACCCCCTTAAAATTTCATCCAATTATGAATAGAAAAATCCTATTATGAACATAACAAGTTTTTGGCTCCAAACTTTTCTTTATAAATTGTCTATTTTTGCTTATGAGGAAACTTGGATGACATGGCATGGTACACAAATGATGATGTCCACACATCATCCCCTGATTTGGGCATGTCATCAACTTATTTTCTTCCATCGATGATTTGCTCATTCTTTGCATCATGAGAATGGTAGCTTTGTCGAATTTGGATGATCCCCAATCATCGATGATTGACGAATTACAAAAGGGATTTCTTCAAGGAATTTCATCGAACCATGAAACTAAACTAGAATAAATATGATCTATCAATATAAACTTAGGAGTAATCCCAATCATCGATCCACTAAACCTTTCCAATCCCATGGATGAATCTCAATCCTTGACTTCCCAAATCGAAAAGTGATCTAGACTATCCATTCCCTAACATCTGGAACTCCATCGACGATCAATGATCGAATATTTTCTTTAAAATTGACTTGCTGGATGACATGGCATGGTACACAAATGATGATGTCCACACATCATCCCCTGATTTGGGCATGTCATCAACTTATTTTCTTCCATCGATGATTTGCTCATTCTTTGCATCATGAGAATGGTAGCTTTGTCGAATTTGGATGATCCCCAATCATCGATGATTGACGAATTACAAAAGGGATTTCTTCAAGGAATTTCATCGAACCATGAAACTAAACTAGAATAAATATGATCTATCAATATAAACTTAGGAGTAATCCCAATCATCGATCCACTAAACCTTTCCAATCCCATGGATGAATCTCAATCCTTGACTTCCCAAATCGAAAAGTGATCTAGACTATCCATTCCCTAACATCTGGAACTCCATCGACGATCAATGATCGAATATTTTCTTTAAAATTGACTTGCAATACTTCATCGAATTTGCTAACCCAATCATTGGCAATTGGCGATTGATGTTTCTCCAATAAATGTGGCATGAAACATGGACACTAACATGGTATGACATGTGGATGATGATGTGACATGACACATAGATGTTGATGTGACATGACACATCATCCTCCTCTTTTCCCTTCATCGATGATTAGTGATCTCTCTTCCATCGGTAATCAGTTGTTTCTTTTGATGAGAAAAACACTTCATCGATTGTGTTGACTCAATCATCAATGATCGATGATTGGTGATTTTCTTTAGCGAACCACTTTTCCTATTTTTCCGACCTGATCATTGGTGATTGACGATTTCTCTTGGTGAATGAACCACTTAACCAATTATATTGACTCGATAATCGACGATCGATGATTTCTTTCTAAAATTCGATTCAATCTTCACCAAACTCTAAAACTTAGAAGTTTTTTCCGAGACTCGCGTTAGATCTAGGTCATTGATTTTTAATATCAAAGTGATCTCAATCGTTAATTTATTAAACTCTCCAAACTTATCCAAACCGACAATTGAACCTTGGTCGTTGATTCTTAATGTTTAAATGATCTAGGCAATTGATTCTCCAACTTCTTCAGTAGCCATTAAAACACAAAATCCGACCTTCCTAGTTGAATTTTAACTTTGCAAACTATAGATTGATTCCCTTGATCATCTCTTCGACAATTTTGAGGGAAATTGTGACCTAAAGTTTCTCATAAATCTAGGGATTTCACTTCGGTTTCAAAAATTTCCTCAAATTGTCATAGATAAAACTCTACAACAACAAATTTACCCAATTCGCACTAGTATTTGGCCCATACGGATTTGGTGTTGAACCAAAATCTCTAATACCATTATGTAGTATTCCCCACCACTAAACTCAATAATTTTAATTTTTTATGATACCATTAAAATTAATGCAATGCAGCATGCTAAACCACTCACGTGTCTAGCAACATTATAAATAAAAGAATGCAATCCCATTAAACATTCACACAACATCATGTATATTGCTTAAAACTCAAAGTAATAACACAACAATTGATCCCATAATTAAACACAATGCATTGAGGATTTACATGCATAACCAAAATTATGGATGTAGCCAATTATACAATACACAACAACATATAATTTACTAAAGAACATAGTATATTCACAACAAATAAAACCCAAAAATATTAACAATGTAACATAAATAAATACTTATGTTTTAAACCAAAAGTGCAATCAGTTGCATGGGATGGAGGTTCCTCCCAAATGATATTTGTTGCTCCAAATCTCAACAATAAATCACCCCCTAGCTGGGGCTATGAATCCACAAGAGAGGTCTCTACTTTCCACTCAMAWCTAAATTCTTCCCAGAACAACTACTTTTTCCTAAATCTATCCCAATACTCCAACTCTCTTCCCCTCAACCTACACAAACCAAGGAATATGATCCCCCTTACATACACTGCATTTACTTAGGACTTTCCACTTCCCTCCATGGATCCAACATAGGTTGGTTGGGAGTCTCTCTTGTTGGGGACTCCAGACATGTAAATTGTAAGGAAAAATCATAAAAACAAGCTCATTGTTGTAGGGTACTGTCTCACACAGAATCTGTAACATCCTTGGCCACCCACAGGCCAAGCAATGCTTCTCTATGGAAACATTCTCATAAATTTAAATATAACATGCATATTAAATATAATTAGTAGATTTAATTAAACAGTACAGAGTAATCACTGTATTACTGTTAACATATAGAAGTAATGGAATTAATAGTAATTCATAATTGCAACGGAATACATGATAATATTGCAAAGCATCACAAACATGCATTTTAATTGAAATTAAACACATCCATATACTTATCTTTGAAACTGTAATAACTCCACCAACCACGTGCAGACCTTCCACGAACCTCCCAGAATTAGACCACGTTGCTCATCACGCTCAACAGTAGGTCACCCCCGAGATGGGACCAATCTCCATCCAGAGCAATGGAATCCTAGACTAGGCTAAGGTTACAGGAAAACTGCACAATACAATTGGAAGGATTCTCTCAAGGAGCCTTCTTACGCCCACTACTCATAGACTCTCATTCCCCACATGCTTGTTCCACTCGGGAGTATACAGCTTCACAAGTACAGTCCATCGATGCTTCACCTCCCTCTCTGGGTCTCGACAAT
>JASDQU011310893.1:0-17340 GCA_032191745.1 Picea mariana | reverse complement strand
TGGCAATTCTATATACCACTTCGCAGTAGAACCTGTGAGGGTTCGTTGAAAAAGACGTAAACAAATAGAGTCATCCATCAACGAGTTGGATGAACACCATAGGTGAAAAGTCATAACGTGATTGTTTGGGTCCTCTCCCTCTTTGCCGTCGAATTGAGGAATGTCCGATGGTAACTTGGATGGGATAGCAGGCCATTGGGGAGAGTGACAAATTAAATCATTTAAAATCCTTAACAAGTCTGGAAGATCCAAAGTGGCTATGAAGGGTAACTTTCAATTCACCTGCGGGTACTGGTGGCTTTGGGGAGGAAGCCCGGTCGGCAAACCAGTAGAACCATAAGCAGTCTGCATATAATGTGAAGACCCAGGTAGAATCAGTGGTGGTTGAAGAGGATAGTAGCTCATAGGATTGTACCCTGGAACAGGGACTTTAGTTTGAGCATTCGCCACCCAAATGGGATTGAACGAACCTGGATATGAATGGCCCATACTAGGGGGTATTATGGACACAGTTGGAAACTGCTACCCCCCGATTGAGGAGGATGTTGTATCAACTGATTCCAATATTGGGCCAAGGATGGAGGTATGTTTTGCCCATAAGGCAGGGTCGGTCCTCCCATCGAAGGTGGTGTTCCAATTGGGGGTAGTGTTCTAATTGGGGTTTGTGTTCCAATTGGGATTTGCGTGCCATTAGGAATTTGCCCGCTGAGAGGGGGTTGAGTCATACCACCTTGGTGAAATTGTCCACAAACCGGAATCTGGTAATTTGGAGTGAATGACGGAATGGTGCCATTAGGATTAAGACTGCCAGTGGAAGATGAAGAAGGTCCTCCAAAAGGAAATTGAGGGAGTGTTGGAATAAAACCAGGAAGAGAGTGCCTAGAAGAAGAAGGACCACCAGGAGAGCCGGATGGGGTTTGCGTAGGAGTGTGAATGGAAGCATTCAATGCACGGTATCTAGGTGGTAGTGTCGGAGTGACGTTGGGCGTTCGCGGTATGTTGTTGGGAGCAAGACTAACCATAGTAAACCCGGTTGGAACACTCGTAGTATCGATGAGATGGGCCATTTCAACAGGGATGGTAAATTGATAGGCGATAGTAAATGATATTGTCTCTAGGCTAGAAATTTCAGAAATCACAGGTGGGTTGATTTCGAAAATCACAGGTGAACCTGGACCAAAAAGGTCCTGTCGAAAAAAACCTGTAGACCAAAAAAGATCTTGGCCTTCTATGCCTGGAAAGGGTCCAACTGGTGATCCAGAAGATGTAACAACTAAGTCTCCGAAAGAATTCAATTGCATAAACGATCGCTCAAAATCATGGTGAAGTCGAAAGTCCTCTCGAGTATTTTTAATTCGAAAATGTTCTAGAGAGTCAGTTCATTCCACTTGTGGCGTGGTGACGACTGTGACTTCACTTTGCCGAGGAGATCCCTCAGGTGTACTTGTAGGCAAGGGTTGAGAACCTTCCAGATGCTCTAGAGATAAACCTTGCATTCTACGTGACCGACGTGGAGGAGCTATTGTAAACGAGTGACAAACTTCACGAAGAAAACTGTATGGTCAACTTTGGTAAAAACAACACGCGCTAGTAAACAAAATCTAGGAAGCAACACCAATCAAACAAGACCTTCTAATTTCGAAGTCACTAGTTGGTGATGAAATCCAACGTCACAACAACGAGATGAGAAGGGACTGGGCTAGGGTGGAAAAGTTACGCCAATGACCTGCTTAACAGACTTACACCTTGGTGCAAGCTCCCACACATAATCATGGTTATACCCTCCAAGGAGCTCTAGTGAGTTTGGTCAATGTCAATTCCAGGTACCGTGAAGACTTTCCCCTTCACAGTCACCTTGTGTAAGAACCTAGAAACATAGGCCACTAAGGTTACCACCAACAACAATAAATCCTGGGGGGACAGTCAACAGTCCGATCCACACACAAGGGCAGGGTATCTAGCCCAAAATCAACTCAAAAGGCTTCCACTCATCATTGTGGGTATACCTCCGAGTGATCCCCATAATACATGCACTCTCTACACTAATATCAACAAAGCAGGGTGAGTAACTCTGTCAATATCAATGCGACCTCGTGTTTGACCCTTGTGTGAGAAGGGATTCCTAGGACAAGATGTTGCAAATGGAATTTAACACTCCTTAACACAAGATGCTATTGTGTGTTTTGTGCTTTGGAGAGTGTATCTCTCTTCCTACTCCAAAGCGCTAGCCTAGCTAAATGTTGGTGTAATAGAGCCCTAGAAAAGAGTTACTAGGTAAACTTTACAATTGCGCAGTGTTATTAAGAGATGTTGTTACACAAAGGAAACAGAGATGAAACTTATGTTGTATAAGACTCTGACCCAACAATGCATCGATGGGAATGAAATATAACAATTTTCGTTCAATGAATCCTATGTATGGGAGGGAAAGAGAAGTTTTTCGGATCAAACTTGGAACTACAAGACACAATTTCCTTTAAAATGCAAATGCAACAAATCACGCATCAATAAAAATTCTCTATTGTTTCTTTTTCAATAATGTCAACAATTGATTTTCAATGTTTTAGAAAACGGAAATTCTTTTGAAAGAAAAATGTTTGTTCACTTTTCAAAAAGAACCTACACCATGATGGTGAGAGTGCAGAAAATAAAAAACCAATAAACAAGCAATGATAAAAACCCAAACCACTCTTTCAATGAAAACAAAAATAAGAAGCAAACCAATCTGGTCTTTTCAATCGCATAAGAAAAGTAATCTTTCAAACAATAAGCAAATGATAAAGACCAAGAAACTCAACTTTCAACCAATCGCTGGTCTTTAACCAAACAAGCACACTCAGATTTCGAAATCAGAGAGTATAGCTTTGCTAAGAAAAGTCAAGAAATGAAAGTCAAGAACAAGTGACAGGAAGAGCCTTTGAAATCCTAAGACTGTTCATGCACAAGAAATGAAGACAAGAGAATATCAACCAATGGTCCAAAACACTCTTTTGATGCACCAATACTTATCTTGGCAGTTGATTATGCAAAAACTCAAATCCAAAATTTTGAAAAAGTGAGTTCGTAGGCTGAGAGTATGACACAGTGCGAGAATAGGTGATTCTTGCAGGTAAGATTTGAGCAGAGTGCGAGAACCTCGCACTGAACTTAAAGGTAGGGTGCGAACTCAGTATGTTCTCGCAGGCCACTGTGGAGTGTAGTGCGAGAATGTTTGAAACTAGTCAAATTTTTGGAAAATGACACAAAATTTGAAGAGGCCTCTGGACCCAGAGGGTCTATCAGGGTATCCTGAAGACTCAGAGATTGATATGAAAGGAGAAAGGTAAGACAAGAGAAAATGGCCCGAAAAAATACCAAAAACCACAAGAAAACATTTTGGTCTCCCCAGTGGAGTCGCCAATTTTGTTATCGGACTAATTGGTAGGTGCGAACACTAACATATCTCCCTAGATCCACATGGATCTAGAAAAAAACAGGACAGGACATGACTCTTTCCCTAAGTTTTTACCATTGAATTAGCTAGTAGGAAGGAGCAAGTAACATACCTTTGTATCACTTCCTAGGGTCTCTGTTGCTCCCGCTTCGATCCGGTGCTCTCGTGAGGTCAAGACCAAGACAACACAAACCAACCAAAGTGAATATAGAAAAATATATTCAACTGTCAACTTATGTGTATGATCAAGGAATTACACAATAAAGTGAGAATAGCTTTATGGGAAAGGGACATGCCACTGTATCATATTGATTGAAAGTAAAGATTACAACCTGATCACCTTGATGTCGCAAGCTTCCTTTCGATGGCTCTTGGCTTTGACACACACACTTGCTCAATCCTTGTATGAAGAAGATCGAATTCTCTTGATAGGCTTGCTAGAGTCTCCAAGCTCTTGTTCAAGCTAAGTCCTTCACACAATTCTTTCACCAATTCTCCAATGAATCTTNAAGAATGATCCCACAATATCAGGGAATCCAGTACAAGGATAACCATTCGAATGCCAACCCATTCTTCTAGAATATTCCCTTCTAGAACCATCGAGAATTCACCTTTTTCCATGCTTTAGAGAAGGTTCGCACCCTAGCTATGTTACACAGTGCGAGAAGTTCGCACCCCAGCTTAAGGCAACCTGCGAGAATGGGTCATGCTCGCACCCTGGGATACTAGCAACCTGCGAACTCTCTTCAAAAAATGATTTTTCTGGGAAGAGATGAATATAACTTTTCTCAGAAGAAAGTTCTTATGAGGATCCTGAGTACACCATCATCAATACACCATCATGATGACCAAAATCATGGATAACAATATATATATTCCTTCTTTACTAACTATATGTCCCAAGAGTTTTCCTTCCGATACTGCAAACAAACATTTCTTAGGATTCAAATATGTACCATAAAATATGCAATATTCAAAGACTTCTCTTAAATGCTTGATATGCTCTTCTCTTATTTTGGAATGAATAGTCAAATCATCTTTATAATCATCCATGAATTTCCCAATCAAATCTTTGAAAGTATGATCCATTTCCCTTTGAAAGGTCACTACTACATTCTTTAAACCAAAAGGCATGCAAGCATAAGAATATATATTCCATGGTGTAACAAAAGAAGTCTTGGGCCTTTCTTCCTCTACAACTAGCACTTGGTTATATCACGAAAATCCATCTAACATAGGCATCAAGGCTAAACCTGTAACTTGTTGTAGCAACATCTCCATATTTGGGAGTGGATAATTATCTTTTATGCTAGCTTTGTTTAGATCATTGAAATTGACATAAAGTCGAATATTCCCACTCTTCTTTCTGACTATGATAGGATTTCAGAGCCACTTTGAATGTCTGATAAAAAATATTATTCCAACCTTCTTTAACTTTTCCAACTCCAAATTTACTAATGACTTCAGCTTGGGATTAATTATTCTTAGTTTTTTCCTGACATAATTCACTCCTTTAAGTGGTATGATATATTAAAAACTGGATTTATCATACTCCTTTAAATCATCATAAGTCAAGGCAAAAATTTTAGAGAATTTTTTGAATAGGAAGTGTATTGATCAATTTCTTCCTTTGTACAACTAGTACCAATATTTATGTACTTGGGAGAATCATGAGTACCAATGTTTACCTTTTGCGTTTCTTGGATTTTCATGATAGATACTTCTTCTCTTAGATCCAAGATCTTTGTTTGATCATCCCTTGTGAAAATGGATTCCAAACCGACACAATCTTTTGAAAGGACCACAACATTCTGATCATCCAGGCCTTCGAGAGAGTCATTTGGATCAATGAGAAAATCAACATGTTCATCATTTTCAAAAATTTGCAAAAAAAATTGATTGTCTAGTACTAAATAGGCCTAAAAATTATTTTAACAGAAAATATACTTTGATCTTGGGAATCATTTGGGTTGAAGAGAGATGCAAAAACCACCAATGAATCAACCTTCTGATTCTTATCTCTAGAAATGAAAGAGATGTTGAATGAATTGAAAGAGTTCATGAGTTCACATACTCTTTTTAAATTTTATTTCTTGATTCTATACCTTTTCTTGATGTGGTTTATGACCAATTTCGAGTCTCCAATTACTACAAGATTTTCTACTTTCATTTGGAGTGTAAGAGTCATTCCTTGTATTAGTTCTTCGTACTATGTTTCATTGTTAGTACAAGGAAACTCTAGTCTAATTGCTTGTGGATATATACTAGATTGAGGAATTTTAAAAACATATCAACTCCACTTACATATTTGGAACAAGATCCATCAAATGACATCTTCCAGAAGCTCTAAAAAAAATCTTCTTCTTCTTTCTTTAAAGGGTTGACTTGTTCTAGATTGAGAAAAATGTAATTTCCAATTCCAACATCAATACAATTTTCCAATACTTCATTTTCTTTCTTTTTGAATGACTTTAGCTCCCCAGTTTCCCGAGGGACTTTGACCATCATTCCATCTTTGTTAGGAAACATCATACAACTCCCATCATTCATAATATATCCTCTAATCATGGAACTCTAGTCTCTTCCTAAAACAACACCATACGCAGGAGGTAAATCTACAACAATGATAGTAAATGCCGTGGTGATATGTCGAGATGCACTTATCCATGCACAAAAGTCTTTTATATCACCATAAGTTGGGATGTTTCTTGAGTCAATTGCATATATGATTTCCCCGAATTTGTAATACTTGGCACATACCATTCCTAGTGCCTCCATAACTGATAAGGGAATAATGTTGTTGGCTGCTTCACTATCAACCAGACAATTATACAATACCACATCATGATTTTATATGGTTATATAGAATGGTGGTTTACCTCTTGGTCTGACTGATGGAACATTTTGTTGTTGCCTGGAATTCATAACAACACCTTCTACTCTTGTTCTTGAATCATCAAGTATCTTTAAAATATTTTCCCTTTGTTGTGGTATCTTTACCACCTCCATGAAAGGAAAAGTAATTCTAAGTTTGGGTAAATCATCAATCACATTATATGTCATCTGTTATGGAGTCTTTGACTAGTTAACAACTACTTGTTGCTTTGTTGATTCTGCAGTGTTTGCTTTAGTATTTTCTTTTTCAGGAGCCTCTTTTGTTTTGAACTTACTCACTTGTGCCCTTGTTTGAACAACATTCTCTTGTGAAATATTAAGGTCTTCTTGTTCATAAAAAATATAGAAAGATGATGTTCTTTCATCCGTATGTATTGACTCTAATATCTCACCTTGAGTGATATCAACCTCTTGTTTAACGACCCCATCGTTACGACTACAAGCGAAGCAGAAAGTGCAATTTTTTTTTTTTGTTTTTAGGCAGGAAGGAAATGATGACAACAGTTGAACCACACAACCTGATGATGAGCACCACGTATAAAGATCAGGAAACAAAAAACAACAACTCAACACACTAGCACATCGAGCAATTGGGCAAATTATACGAAAATAAAAATAGATAGAAACGACTACCCGCCCGACAAAAACATGACAACACCTACAAGCTAAAGGACAACATCCACTATCCTGACACAACGGCCTCGACGAACAATAACTGGAAACCTCTACGATGCGCAAACCAAAATGCGTGAAGGCGTTACAAACCAAATGCCAACATCAATATAAATGAACAATTCCCACATCAGGAAGCACAAGCTCCAACCAAGTTATCACGAGCCTCTATTCGTCAGGGTGTGCGATGATCCCCTCATCAAGAATCATGCCGTCACCAGGCAATAGGCGTGACAACAACCATGGCGCAACATAACATAACTAGACCAATGACCCAAAAAAATTGAACGCGCTAGGAGACTAAATTAACTAAATACACACAAGATGACTAAACCTAGCACCCAACCGACAGTTCAACAAGATGTAAGGGAATCTAATGACTATGACATTCAAACAACACAATAATTTCCTCACGCAACAAAGTCGATCTGTACACAATAAAATAATTAAAATCAACAATTAGATCCTTGCACAAATTCCAAATCTGACATCGGATGAGTGATTTCCTAGGGAGGACTCTGATATCTTTTCATCTGGAACAATAAGAAACATGTCCCTTCAACAATATAAAACCCCTTTTTGAATATGCTAACTTTTTCAACTGAAACAACAAGATAAGATTACTGCCTATGGAATGCATTAGATTTGCTATTTATCTAGTCTATAGATATCACTATAATTGCGGGATGTAATATGGTAATTATTGACAATTGTTGCTATAGTAAAAGATGGTCACTAGCAATGACAAGACATATCGTTGCCTAAGAAAAAGAAAAAACACAGTCACCAATTTCTGTCATACAACATGTAAATCAATGTATATAGACGCTCTCATTCAAGTATGAATTCGTTGTCTATAGAATACTTCTGCATTAAATCATTGTCTCAGAATGTCTACTGTATGAATTCGTTGTCTAACTAACCATCGATACAGATTCTAGAGTTGTCCAAGTAATAAAACACAATCCAATTATAAGCTAAAAACGCACCCTATAAATGTGCTGAACGTAGTCTAAAAAGTGTTGAGAACGCTGTCTATTAAATCACTGAGTAAGAATCGTTGTCTAATAACATTCAAAGGAGGATTTAACTCCATAATGCATCAACAACCACTCATCAAAAGGTTCGCTATAAAATTAAAATTGCTAGCATACGGATTACATAAAGGAAACACTCACTATCCAGCAAGGAAATACACATAAAGGAATACATAAAAAGAAAACGTTGACCCAACAATATATGGTTATGATTGTATCATTACGTTCGTTCGCTGTCATACATAGCAGTAATGCGATGAATTTTTGTCTATTAGACAGTCATATAATACAATAAATTTACCCTACCCTTATGCAGTCAAAACACAACAACCAATTCGATGTCTCGGTAATAAAGTCATCTATTAAAAGGGTATGATATCACTGACCTCTGAAAGTCAGGGTTGTCTTTTAAATATAATTTGAAAATGAATATAATGCTATAGAAGCATGCAACTATACAATACATAACTAACAATTGATATCGCTATACAATACCCAGTGACCAATGATATTGCTATACAACTACACAGCTAACAAATACACAACTTTCAAATGATATAGATATACAACGGATATCACTATACGTATACACAACTAATAACTGATATCGCTAAAAACTCAACGCTAACAATTACACAACTAACAAATGACTTCGCTATTCAATACACTAAATGTTTTTGTCTTATTACTACACCGAATACATCTAAGAAAATGTTGTCCAATCGCTGTCATATAAAATATCTCACTGTGTTCCAACATAGATATAATTCATTACTAAAAACCAATAAAACCATACTAAAATGCTGTGTAAAATGATAAGATGAATTTGAAACTCTCAACCTTGGAACTCTCAATCATTGTGTATAATTTTCATTTTAAAGGTGTATTTTAAATGCTAAGAATGATGGCTCGCCTCCCAACAATTTCGCTGACTAGACTCGCCGTGGTTAGAGAAAATAGACGGAGCATAAAATCAAAGTCGGACATATGTAGGGTCGTTATGAAAGGGACATGACTTATCATCATGCTGGGAATTATTACCCAAAAACGCTAGGAAACATCCAAGGGAACACTAGGATATCAAACCTAAAAAATAAACGCAGAAATAATCATCATTTAAAACGCTGAGATGTTTTTTTTCAATCAAGGAGTTGGGGACTGTGATTAAAGTCGCCAAATCTAATCAGTGAATGCAAAATCCCTTCCATGGTGTAAGGGATATCACTGGTAAAAATATATTAAATAAAGACTGTCTTGATACATATAAGAAAACATTATCCCCCAAATTTGACTATCAACCATTAAAACTGTCCAAGCGCAATCAATAGGAAAAAGGGTAATGCTGATTTTACAGAGGGTAAATCACAGACAAGTAAAATGGTAAAACGCAGAGTGATTATAAAAATGCAAAGAGTAATAAGCTATTCACGGAGAGGAAAGAAAAAAAATACAAAGAGGTATTCAATCACAAGAAGGCGCAAGACAATCATTCAATCAGGAACAATCAACAAGGGTATACAACTGGGAAAAATTATCCTTCGCTCATCATCCATGCACAGAAAAGCAGGGCATTAGAATATATAGGTCGCTATGCACCAAAGTGGCGATCGTTGATTTGGCTCTTGGCCGACTACTCAGGCATGGAGTGATAATCTAGGGATAAGGGCGGAAGATAAATCACAATCTCTTCATAATAATAAATAAAACAAAACAAAACAATCATAGCAATCAAGGATAGGGTTTCCAAGGAAATCAATACAAGCAGCGAGCGTAAAGCTATGATGACTTTAAGTTCTTGATTAAAAACGTTGAGTAAAACACTTTTCTTTACACAATTAAAAGTACATAAATGAAAGCGCAAGAAAAATATAAATCTACCATCCAAAATAAATGCAGGCGTACTGTAGCCCAAGGTGACAACTCTGAGTCGTTGTCCTGCGACGTGCTCCATCCATCTCCCACCTATCGACCGATGTGACTTCACCAGTACCTCCCAACGAACGCTAGGGGTACTCTTCTTCCCCCTGAGCCCCCCGAGCCGCAAAGGGGCCACACACACTAAACCAAAGAACATATAGCAACCAACTCACCTCGCAAGGTCGAGCTACCACTCGTTACCCGAGCTGGGTATCTCAACTCTCACAAGATAAGTCAGTCAAGACAAAAATTCTGCAGAGTAACATTGTGCATAAAAGATCATATATACTCCTCCTCCTCCATCCTTTTTATAAGGTTTCTAAGTGGTTTCTTTCCCAATATCCCATTTAATTTAATTTTCATTAATTTAATTCAGAAAACCCTCCCCCGTACACATGTCCCCCATCCTCGTAGTTGCACCAGAAATTAATTTTATTAATTATTTAATTACTCCTATTTCCCTCACCCACCTAAAAGCATTCCTAAAATCTCTCCTTGGTGTCCTCGTATTCCCTTACACCGTTTAAATGACTTATGCCCTTACTAAATTCCTAGTTGAGTTCATAATTAGAAACTTGTTAAAGGCAAGATTTCTTACTAAGTTAGTCATTCAACGTTTTCCTTACGTTTCCCTTTTTCTTTATGTTTCCCCTTTTCCTTTAGTTTCCTATTTATTTTAAGTTTCCCTCTTTTCCCTTTTTATCTAAAACTCAAATTAGCAAGTGTAGAAAAACCACCTCTTTCTCTTTTTAATTAATAAAATTTAATTAGCATATGTGGAAAAACAATCATTTTTTTTTTTATTTTTAAATTTAATCCCCCAAAGTAAATTTGATTTTAATAAATTAATTGAATTTCTTACCCCCTTATCGTCACATGTTTAATTATTATTATTATTTACCACAAGTATCACTTAGACCTAGATTTTAATTTCCTAGGTTGGGCGACATTTTTATTAGGGAAATTGTTTATTTTAAATCTTACTTATCCCATCATTCATTTTAAGACCGACTAGGTTTAATCACTTACTCGTTGAAATTGCGACGTGCCCTTTAGGATGCGCTAGGTGATCCAAGGGTGAAACTCACCTTTTTTTGTTTTCCTTGCGCGCTGTGTCCTTAAGGATGCACTACGTGCTCCAAGGGTGCCACTTGCCTCTTTCCATTTTTCTTATGCGACGTGCCCTTCAGGATGCACTACATGCTCCAAGGGTGCCACTTGCCTCTTGATTGACTTCGTAGACATAAAAAACCCCTGGAGTCAATACTCCTCTAGGTGATATTGTAGGAGACTAAGGACCTCTTAGGAATAAGGCCCCTGCCTTATTGGGCGCCCCTTATTGGGCGCCCCTTAGAATCATCGTGAGCGACTGTCGCAGTCTACCGTCATGACATCATGGGTCTTCTCGAACTAAGTAATCGTTAACCTACAGTTCGAGCCACGATGGGAGTGCTAATAGGATGTGGTAGGGCTGCTGTCCACACCTCTCCCTCAAAGTCTTTGGTTGTCGTGCGTGACCCCTCTACTCCACATGTGAGTCTGGTCGACAAGCTATCGTCAGAATGCATCATCAACAAATCATGTCAGCAATAATAATCAATCATCATAACATCTAATCAGATGTACATATGTCATATCAACAACAATCAAACCCCTATAGTCCACTCCCTAACTCGGTACAAAGTCCAAGGGGTTTGATCGATGCCTCTGCATCCTCGAGGTCCAAGGTCCTGCACACTTATGAGAACCCAATCAATAGCACCTGTCTATGTAAATACACAAAATAACATATCATCATATCCATAATGCCTCATAATCATAATCAAATCACCAATAGTATAATAATCTGGATCACTTGCAAGCAAGTGTCCTCAAATAACAAGTTCTCTCAGTGCACACAAGAGCGGGATGTTACATACACCCCCTCTTGGTCTAAACTTTGTCTTGAAGTTTCACAGTACATAAGTGCTGAAATAAAGTGTATCACAGTATCGCAAGTCTATCTATCAAAAAAAAATGGAAACTGCTGGCGCATATCATATGTGTCCTCCCAGGTCGCCGAGTTCGGACTATAGTTGTCCCACTGAACCTTGACCTGATCTACTGTTCGATGCCGTAGCTGTCGAATGCAATGGTCGAGGATGCGGATTGGCTCAACCATGAGTGCACCCTCATCCAATACCTGCAAGGTACTCAAGTCAAAATATGTGGAGGATCACTAACATAATGTCTCAAATAGAGAGGTGAAAGACATCGTGCATATGGCTCAAAGAATCAGGGAAGGCTAGTCGATAGGCCACATGCCCCTTCTTTTCCATAATCTCGAAAGGTCTCACGAACCTAGGAGAGAGTTTAGCACCCTTTCCAAACTTGATCAAACTCTTATGCGGTTTCTCGTGCGTCGCATAGTTCTCCTCATGCCTTCTCAACTTCTTCGAGATGTAAGCGATCACTCGACTGTATTGAATCAAGAATGTGCCTAAGCCTTCCTTGGATGCGTCAGTGCATACCAAGAAGTCCATGCCCATGTAAGGGACCTTTAGTATCAATGTTGTTGTTAACAACTCTTTGAGCCTCTGAAAGGATTCCACACATTTCTTGGTCCAAACACACTTCTTGTTCTTCTTTCGCAATTCCGTGATCGGATTTGCTATCTTTGAAAATCCCTTGATGAATCGTCGATAGTATCCTTCTAAACCCATGAAGCTACGCACTTCCAGGACATTCATCAACGCAGGCCATTCCATAATAGCCTCGACCTTAGCTGGATCCACGACGATACCTTTGTCAGATATGACATTCCCTAAGTAGTGAATCTTCGATTGATAAAACGGGCATTTAGATAATTTCCCATACAATTTGTTCTCTCGCAGACACTGTAGTACTAAGCGCAAGTGCTCGTCATGTTCCTCCATTGTCCGAGAGTAAATCAAAATATCGTCAATGAATACTTGGACAAACTTGTCCAAGTACTCGCGGAACACCTCATTCATCAAACTCATAAATACCCCTGGGGTGTTCGTTAGTCCAAACGGTAAAACAATAAACTTGTAATGTCCAAACCTCATCTTAAAGGAGGTCTTAGGGACATCATCCTCCTTGATCCATAACTAGTGATACCTTGATCTCAAGTTGATCCTTGAAAACACCGTCACACCCTTCATTTGATCAAACAGATCATCAATCCTTGGCAATGGATACTGATTATTGATCGTTGCCTTGTTCAATTGACGATAGTCAATGCAGAGTCTCCATGACCCATCCTTATTTCGTATGAAAATAACAGGCGCACCCCACAGTGACAGACTTGGACATATAAGTCCTAGGTCCAACAACTCCTTTAGTTGCATTCTCAACTCTTGTAACTCTAGGGTCGACATCCGATAAGGCGTTCTCACTATCGGTTCAGTCCTCGGTTTTAGGTGTATGGTAAATTCCAATTCGCTCTCTGGTGACATTCCAGGTAACTCCTCTGGGAATACATCCACAAATTATCTCACCACCAGAAGGTGTTCTAGACCTTCCGCTACTCCCTTCTCGTTTAACGCAAGGATTACATAAAGCTTACATCCCTTACGCATGCTCTTCCGTAGCTGTAAGGAAGAGATGAACCTTAGGGAAAATCCATGGTTCCAACCTTCAATCACGCGTCTCTGTCCCTCATCATCAACCACACTCAAATGTTTCATCTTACAATTGAGTATCACCTCATGCGATTCCAACCAGTCCATACCGATCACAACGTCATAAGATCCTAATATTGTGACGTACAGGTTGGCCCTGGTGAAAAACTCTCCCACGTTAAGGATACAGCCCATAACCTTCCGACCAACCTTCTGTTTGGCTCTTGAATCCTTATCTACAAAGCTAAAATCATCATGTTCGACTGCCTTTACCTTAATCCCTTTTAGAATTGCACCTGAAATGAAACTCTCGGTAGCACCAGTATCTATAAAAATACTAAGGGTCTGGTCAATGATGGTACTGGACGTCTCAAGCACAGTTGACTGGTGCTTTTCTTGGCGGTTACTCACCACTGTAAGAATTCGATGGGCCTTGCCCAAAACTCCCATGGTAGTGGGTCTGACTGATCTAGATTCTCCAGTCCTCTCCACTGGGTAGTCATGCTAGTAATGTGGCTCCCCACATTCTAACACACTTCCTTTGGTCTAGTACTCCTGGTACCTGAAGTAGAAGTTGGATCCTAACATTGAGGACAACACAAACTTGTTTCCCTTAAGTTTCTCGGTAAAATGTGTGGAGCATACCGAAGCAACTCCAAAAATGGGCTTTGTACTAGGGCACCATACAGTCACCCTGTCACAAGGTGTTGAACTCATTGAGCTAACACTCAATGAATTCCTCTGATAGGTACCTCTTTCGGAACCGTTTCTCGAACAGTTCCCATGACACATCTTCAATGACCATGTTCAATTATGGTAGGAGTGTCTTCCACCATAGAAGAGTGCTCCCCTTCAGTTGAAAGACTGCCATGAAGACCTTCATGTTGGAGGTATAGTCGCGAAGTGCAGGCACCTTGCCATATTCTCCAACTATGCCTCGACGGTTGCGCCATCTGAGGCACCCAAGAACTTGAAATATTCGACCTTCTCGAGTTCACGGTGAAAGCTAACAATACTGGTTGGGGCACGCTGTGGACCCTCAGGGGTACAGGCATCCTGGCCTCGACTCAGTACAGATGGTGAATCAAGGCCTTTGACACTCCTTGGAAGGGCCTTGTTAGACCATCATCATCCCTTACAACATTTGAATCCAGCCCAAGGACTTGTTGTTTCCCTTGGGGTTAGACTTCGAGGGCACGAGCACTGGAGGCGTCACACCTCCTTCCACGACACCACATTTCGAACCTCTGTGGTGTCCTCAAATCGAGATCACCGCAAGGACGCATTAAGATTTTTAATTAGCGATAGGTTAATAATCAAGGGTCTACTACAGTGGAAAGCCTGATGATCCACAATCGCAGGGTTGAACCCCACTCTGATACCATATGTAACGATACGACTACAAGCGAAGTATAAAGTGCAATTTTTGTTTTTGTTTTTAGGCAGGAAGGCAGCGGTGACAATAGTTGAACCATAAAACTTGACGATGAACACCACACACATAGATCAAGCAACAAACAACAACGACTCAACAGATTAACACATCAAGCAACTAGGTGAATTATGTGAAAATAAAAATAGATAGAAATGACTACCCTCCCAACATAAACATGACAATGCCTACAAGCTAAAGGACAACATCCACTATCCCGACACAATGGCCTCGGCGATCAGTAACTGGAAACCTCTACAACTCACAAACCAAAACGTGTCAAGGCATTACAAGCCAAGTGCCAACATCAATTAAAACGAACAACACCCACATCAGGAAGTAAAGGCTCCAACCAGGTTATCAGTTGCCTCTATCCGTCAGGGCATGCGATGATCCCCTCATCAGGAATCATGCCATCACCAGGTGATACGCGCGACAACAACCATGGCGCAACATAACATAACTGGACCAATGACCCAAGAAAATTGAACATGCTAGGAGACCGAATTAACTAAATACAGACAAGATGACTAACCCTAACACCCAACCGACAGGTCAACAAGATGTAAGGGAATCTGAAGACTATGACATTCAAACAACACAATAATTTCCTTGCATAACAAAGTCGATCCGTACAAAATAAAATAATTAAAATCAACAATTAGATCCTTGCACAAATTCCAAATCCAATATCAGATGGGTGATTTCCTAGGGAGGACTCTGCTATATTTTCAACTAGAACAATAGGAAACATGTTCCTTCAACAATATAAAACCCCTTTTTGAACATGCTAACTTTTTCAACTGAAACAACAAGATAAGATTGTTGCCTATGGAACACATTAGATTTGCTATTTATCTAGTCTATAGATATCACTGTAATTGGGGGATGTAATACAATAATTATTGATAATTGTTGTTGTAGTAAAATATGGTTGCTGGCAATGACAAGACATATCACTGCCTAAAAAAAAGAAAAACCACAGTCACCAATTTCTGTCATACAACATGTAAATCAATGTATATATATGCTCTCATTCAAGTATGTATTTGCTGTCAAAATGTCTACTATATGAATTCACTGTCTAACTAACCATCGATATAGATTCTAGAGTTGTCCAAGTAATAAAACACAATTCAATTATAAGCTAAAAACACACCCTATAAATGTGTTGAACATAACTATCTAAAAAGTGTCGAGAACACTGTCTATTAAATCGCTGAGTAAGAATATCTGTCGAATCACATTCGAATGAGTATTTAACTCCATAAGGCATTAGTAACCACTCATCAAAAGGTTTGCTATAAAATTAAAATTGCTAGCATATGGATTACATAAAGGAAAGGCTCACTGTCCAACAAGCAAATACACATAAAGGAATACATAAAAAGAAAATGTTGACCCAACAATATATGGTTATGATTGTATCATTACGTTCTTTCACTTTCATACACAACAGTAATGCACGGAATCACTATCTATTAGATAGTGATATAATATAATAAATTTACCCTACCCTTACGCAGTCAAAACGCAACAACCAATTCACTGTCTGGGTAATGAAGTCATCTATTATAAGGGTATGTTATTGCTGACCTCTGAAAGTTGGGGTTGTCTTTTAAATATAATTTGAAAATGAATATAATGCTATAGAAGCATGGAACTATACAATACATAGCTAAAAATTGATATCACTATACAATACCCAACGACCAATGATATCGTTATACACCTACACAGCTAACAAATACACAACTTTCAAATGATATCGATATACAACTGATATCACTATACATATACACAACTAATAAATGATATCACTAACAACTCAACTCTAACAATTACACAACTAACAAATGACTTCATTATTCAATACACTAAATGTTTCTATCTTGTTACTACACCGAATACATCTAAGAAAATGTTGTCCAATCGTTGTCATACAAAATATCTCACTGTGTTCCAACATAGATATAATTCATTACTAAAAATCAATAAAACCATACTAACAAGCTGTGTAAAATGATAAGACGAATTTGAAACTCTCAACCTTGGAAATCTCAATCATTGTGTATAATTTTCATTTTAAAGGTGGATTTTAAACGCTAAGAAGGATGGCTCACCACCCAACAATTTCATTGCCTAGACTCTATTAAGGTTTAAGATATTATTTGCATTTCACTAGATAACAATAGCATAAAATAGGATCACTGAGAAATACACAATCACAAGAGACACATCATTTATCCCGGGAAACCCTCATGGGGGAGAAAACCCAACAAAACTTCCTTATTATAGATAGCCAATACAATGCCAAGAGATAACTCAAAC
>JASDQU011310892.1:25283-37363 GCA_032191745.1 Picea mariana | reverse complement strand
AAGGTTGTGATAGGGAGAGAAAACAATACTTGGAAAAATAAGTCTAGTTTTATAAACAAGTGTTTCAAAAACATAAAGGCTTTCCATCAAAGAGGGAATATGAACATTGCATTTAGTGGCTACCAAAATTCCCATTACAAAACATTTGTTTGTACAAACAATTTTTTTTGACAGATTTGAAGTGAAGAGAAAATTGCATTAACTGTGAATGAAAGGAGTCATAACATGAATTACTTCACCTTGTTGTCCACCAATCATTAGAGTCATAACATGAATTACTTCACCTTGTTGTCCACCAATCATTATTTTTCCCTAGATAGATGGAAGTTGGATAATGTGCATTGACTTTTGAACCTTGAACAAGATAACCATGACCATCAAGAATCAATTTTCCTTAAATTGATGAATTATTGAGTTCTCACAACAATTCCATCCAATGATCAAATATAAGAAAAGAATAAATATATTTTTTTAGAACACCAACACAAAAAAAATAGCCATGGCATTAATAATTAAACTTGTATTATTCATCCATGAATTTCTTAAGAACGAATTTGTGAATGATGTTGATTTTGGGGACTTGTACCAACAACAGAGGAACAATGCAACAGTTGCAATGGAAGATAATAAATGTCATCTTCAAAAATTTTACTGTGCAATTTGAACATGCTAAGCATCCCATATGGAAAAAGAATTAGTTTATAAGGAAGATCATACTTTGAGATTTGTTATACATTTTGGCACTAGAAAAACAATGAAAATCATGCAATATGTGTAGTATCTTGTTCGTTTTTTTCTTTGTACCACAAGTAAAGTTAACAATTGGAAACTTGGCTTGTACATGAAAATTACTATTCCTAGCAAACCATAGGAGAGTATCTCTAAGGAAGGTCTATCGATGACCTCAAGTGAGGCCATGGTTATGTATTTCTATTCTTGGATCAAATTAGTATGATGTGTGCATTGATGCCATTTGAAAAGACCATAAAATGACATAAAACTATTGAGTCATTTTTTTTCAAATATATGGGTTTGTTTTGGATTTCATCATTCATTTGTTTTCAATGGAAATGAGTCATTTTTTTTCAAATATATGGGTTTGTTTTGGATTTCATCATTCATTTGTTTTTAATGGAAATTCAAAATTGTTAGGAATGTTTTGGATAACACTATGAAAATGAATAGATATAATGTTAAAAAATTATATGCAACATTTTATCCTTGGAGTGATCATCAAATTGAAGTCATTAAAAAAAAATTGATGCAACTATTGAAAGGATATAGTAGTGAACACCCAAGGTCATAGAATGAAAAATCTGTGTACATTCAACACTCATATAGTGTAGCAATGTACTCTTCAACCTAAAAATTCTCATTTGAAACTTATTTTGGTTATTTTCCACAACTACCCTTTGATGTTGATTATGGAAAACAAAAAGAAAATGAAAGAGGAGGCAAATAAAACAAGCAAGTGTTCATTAACAAGATCAAACAAATTCATCTCAAAGTAAATGAAAAACTTAAAAGCAAAGTGAAGATAAGTTTAAGCTATAACATGACCAACATAAAATAGATCACAAATTCTATTTTGGAAATAACATATGGTTCATTAACAAGATCAAACAAATTCATCTCAAAGTAAATGAAAAACTTAAAAGCAAAGTGAAGATAAGTTTAAGCTATAACATGACCAACATAAAATAGATAACAAATTCTATTTTGGAAATAACATATGGTTCTATGTAAAGAAAAACTATAAGGGAAACCAATAAACTACATATTAAAGAGAAACTATAAGGGGAAACCAATAAACTACACTATTGAGATATGCACCGTTGATAATTGTTAAGAAGGGTAGTGATAATGCATTTAGATGGAGTCTACTTACATAGATGAAAACGTGTTCAATTGTCAATGTCTATAACTTATCTTACTTGCGTTCAAAGCCGTCACAAACTTATCTTACTTGCGTTCAAAGCCGTCACAAACAAATCTGTAGCCTCCAACGTATCCGCTTCATTCCAGCCAAGCAATTCTTATCCGAGTGTTCCTACTTCCTTATCATCCCTCTCTTGTTGTTATGCAACCAATCACAACCTACTCGATTACACAATGGAGTAACCTCCACACACTCGAGTGCTTCCAACTACTAGGGATCTACCACGCAGTCCCTCTGAGGGTGACATCCACGTCGTCTTGAGAAGACATCGACATTTTCTGCCACTGAGGTGCTTCAGGTTGTACGCTGCCTCCGCCACCTTATGGAAGAGGGACTGGATTTGGCTACGCTTTCCACTGCCGCCCAGGCCTGGAATTTGACGTCTCACAGGACGTTTTTTAGGTTTTTATACGTATTTGACACTGGTTAATAATATCAGTTTGACGTGTGACCACCTTCAATGCCCGTCAAAAATTCTAGTGGGTATACGGGCTAGGTAGTAGGGCTAGCTTGCTAAGTAGTAGGGGTCACAAAGTGGAAGGCTAGAAGCTGGGTTAACCACCTAGTTATACTTATGCTCTTGCAACTGTGAACAATTATTATCCTATTATGTGAGCTTTTGGATGCACAGGCTTGAACAAGGTTTTAACAAAGGATAGGAACGGGGATGCTGGTACTGGAGTAACAAGGGATAAACATTGGTGATCATGGCGAATCGGCGATACATTGTTACTGGTCAACTAGGGGCTATCTCTGGGCTGGCTGGTTTTGACAGGCTTTGTATGAAACCAACTTTGATGACATTGATACAAGCTTAATTTATGGTTGTTACGGTATGGATACGAATTGAGTTTTTTATCCTCGGATGGAGCACAAACCAACGAGCAATACACTAGTTTCGTTTCTGCTCTTATCCTTTGCAACTATACTCCAGGGCTCTATTCTTCAATAGATCGTCTGTTCATATAAATATCTCGTCATCTTTGTCCTTGCACATATTTCTTGATCCAGCGAACCAGACCCGGATCACTTATTCTGTTAACAACGGTCCCTAGCGGCTCCACCGCCATCACCGCAACGGCTCCGGCCTCTTCTGCAATTCAAGCCTACCGAGGATTATTCACGTCGACAATGGCGCATTCAAGCAAGGCCACCACACCAACGTTTTTCTCTCCCAGACATCATACGCACAGGTCATGCGTTCGAAACTCGGGACTATTTTTCTAGGGGATTCGACTTCTCACGGAAATGGCTTGGGATTGGGCTTGTGATTGCTAGGACACTTTCCAATCAGTGTGCACTTCTCTACTCTCACAACACTTAGCTCTGATACCACTTGTTGGCCAATAAGAATGCACTTTTCTCTACTCTCACAACACTTAGCTCTGATATCACTTGTTGGGTCAATAAGAATCTACAAACACAATCATGCAGAAGATGAATGCACAAAAGCATATCGAAAATACACAATACGATGACATAGTAGACAATGATTTACATGGTAAAACCATCCTAATCTAAAGAAAGAAACATCCACATGACAATGAAAGAATCATTCTATTATCAAATAATCAGAATATTACAACCAGCAATAGGCAACCGAGCATCTCAGGAGAGGGCTTGAAACCCCTGCTCACAAACTGCCTAGAAATTCATATATACAACCTCTCTTTCAGTTACACAAAACTGAATGCATTTAATGATACCACTATTCTTACCAAATTTTTTTAACAAAATATTATTGGAGAAACCATTGATCATCTAGTTGCCACTTCCCAACAGTATACACCAAGAAGATTTTTTTAGAAAGTTGATGCAATGGAAGAGGATTTGAAAGATATTACATACGTTATTCAATGGTACACAAGTATTTTCTTGAGTCCAATAACATGGAGAATCATGAACGCATGGTCATGAGTTATACCGAAAGATAACAATATACGTCATTTCACAGTGAGGGAAATATCAGTGTAATGAAATATACTCTCACGTTTTGCCATTGTTATGCCAACTAGAAACCAAATGCACTTATATATAAATTAACAAAAGATTAGATAGTAGCAAGAAAACTAATTATATATACAACATTTTATGAACATTTTAATGAAGAATGAATTTTACAAAATCAAAATTTATAAATTTTAATTATATACAAATAAAAGTTTAAAAGTTTAAATTATGAAGATACTTATAATTTCATATTTGTTAATGTATTTATGACTTGCGAGACTATTCTAATTTTTCTAATAAAAATTGGAGGAGATAGGGGTCCTTCTTAAAAATTGAACCTTAATTAATAGTAAAAATATCCACATTTTCTATCATTGAATCCAATACTTTTGGGTTTCATAGTAAAATTATTACTTATAATTTATTTTTATATCTATGTATAAATTTCATACATATTTATTATATATTTCTTTTTTATAAATGTATAATATGATGATGATGATGATGATGCTTAACGCTCAGATTTTAAGACAGTTTTAGTTCGATTTCTTTAAAATTATATTTCTGTGCTCAAAAAGCATTGAGAGAAGCATTCAAAGATTACCATAGTCTTGATGATTTAGAAGGTTAGGAAGGTCTCTATTGTGGCAAATATTTTTAAATTTGGATCTAATTTGAGAATAGGCAAGGAAATCTAAGAGGAAGTTCTTTTCATATTCAACCCTCTTAGTGTCACAAAGATGACAGATACTTTCATCCCATAGTGTTTTTGGAATCGTTCAATGCCCAATTTCACTATGTAGTATCCTCTAATTCTTTATCATACCACATATTTTCCTTAAATTTAGAAGTGATAATATTTGTAATATTATCGATATTTTACATGATGGTTTCTTCTTGTATTCTCCAATGAGTTAGCCAACATTTGACATCTTTATATGATCCTCACTTGAGTCACTGGTGGTTTTGGTTGGAGTTTGAACCAATTTTGGGGAACCTCTTATCATTCATGTTGTTTATCTTGTTCTTGTAAGTTAGATATCTAATCATAGCACATCTCTAAAAGGGGGAAATACTTGTGTCTATGAGGAGTATAGGATAGGGTGTATCGCCCTTAATTTTGAGATTATAAGTTATAAAATTATTTTGGATTTGTTTGATCTTTCTCCATGATTCTCTAGAGATATTGCAACCCTAAAATTCACATCCATATAAGATAATCAGAGTGACGAGAGTGTGAAAGAGGAATTTTTTCTTATCCCAAAGCCAAAGGTCCACTGATTTACAATTGTTTTCAAGCCCATAATAATATTTACACCCTCCATTTGTCATTTTCTCAATGATATAGTTCCAATTGAGTTTGTGGTGAATATCGATTCCAAGATATTTGTATGAAGGAACTTCCTCCAAGCTATTTTTTTCATATACAAAAGTATTGTAGGTGATGTTATTGGATTTAATTATCATAACCTTTATTTTGTCACTGTTCACAGTCATTTCCATATTAGAGAAGAAGTCTTTGAGGATTATAAGTTGTTGACCTAGGTCATAGGGAATTTTATCCATAAGAACTATATCATTAGCATAAATAATAATGATGATGATCATACTAGTGAGAGTGAAGCCAACACAACCTGCATCCTCCAAGCAATCTTCTAACTTATCAATATAGATGTTGAAAAGGGTAGGGGATAGGGGAAACCTTTATTGACTCCTATATTAAAGTTAATTTCTTCTGACCATCCCTTAATATTACTAAAATTTTCAATAACTTTCTTATATAACCTTACTACAGGAACTCTTAACTCAAAAGGGAATTTAAGTTCTTCTAACTTATTCCAAAGGTTAGTCCTGGGCATAGTGTCAATTTTTTTTCTAAAATCAATGAAACAACAAAGGAAATTATTTTTATCATTAAGATACTCCTCTACAATAATCCTAAATGTAACAAGGTGGTCCACAATTGAATGATATCTTATAAACCCAACCTGGCCTTTAGCTAATTTTTCCATTGATTTCTATCCATGTATCGATCTTCTTTTCCAAAATACTTTAGTATAGCTTAATCTAAAATGGGGTTAATCATAATGGTTCTATAATTAGAGGGATTGATTAATTTATTACCACTTTTAAAAATAGCTACAATGAGGCTTTGAGTCCAAGGTTTTGAGAAACCTTGTTGGGTAGCTAAATTGAAGAGCTTACGTATGTGAGGGATGGAGATAGGTCCTCCAATTTTTAACATTTCGGCTTGGTAACCTCCAATGTCCTTACCTTTTCCTTTTGAGAGTTGCTTAACCCCAAACTTAATGTATTCTATAGAAAACACTTCATCCTTTGTAGAACTGTTTGGAATGTTGTCCATGACATTAGGGGATTTATAATTATTTTTAAGGTAGAAATTTCAATCCTTCAAGCAAATCCTATTATTTTCTTTAGTTTTATAATTTAGAATTTTGCTCCACAATTTCTAGGATCTATCTTAAATAGGCATACAAGCCTATCTTTCTTTCTATTTATATGTTTTTTTTTTAATTAAGGTTTTGTATCTATTTATCTTATCATATTTTAGTGACACGTTGGAAGCATCCCTAATGGATTTTATAGCAATTTTACATTCATTATCATACCAAGGGTTAGTTGTATTGTTTTTCTTTTTACATAGCACCTCAATAGAGAATTTTTTAATGGAATTAGAGATGATTGTTGTAAAACTTTCATAGTCAGCTTCAATATTATTTTGATACATTAAGAGATTTAAAGATTACCTAAGTTATTTAAGAAAACATTGACTTTCTGTTTGTAAAAAAGTAAGTGTCATTGGTTATCAGAGTGATCATAAATGGAGCTTTTATGCATGGAAAAGTTTAGAGTTAGGGTTAAAGGTCTATGATCATAGTTAGGTTCATGTTTATCTAAAAGATCAAAGTTTACAATTTCGTTGTATACAGGGATATCTAATATTACATAATTAACGACACTGCTACCCATCCCATGGATACAAGTCATCTTTTTAGGGTTTGTCCACTTCCTTAGACCATTTCAAATTATTAAATATTGATAGTTATAGATCTTGATTACCTCAGTACCAAACAAATTCTTGATTAGATCTTTAGAGTTTCTTTTATATCTATTATCTAAAACAAGGTTCTCATCTAGCCATAGAGGATTAGGGTTGGAATCATTACTTAAAATGATAGCTTAATCAATTTCACTTCTAGCATTAAAGTCTCCTAATACGAGGATACTACCTTCATTTTCCATATTGTAGATATCTTGCTCTAAGCTTTTGTAGGGACAATCTAGATTGTTTTTTGTATAAAAAGTAGAGATAATAGGTGAAAAAACATATTTCTAGATATAAATATTCATAGAGTTAATATATTATATCTCCATCCATATGTATTGATTGAGAGGTTCTTTCTTATGAAGCCAACTGTGAGGAGAGATGTTCATTTTCATGTAACAAGCTATGCCTTCAACCCCTCTAAGGGAGGACTTCTTGTTCCAAGTTGACCAAAACAAAAATCCTTCTATGTTAGGGACCTTAGATTCTTCATGCTCTCAAGTCTCAACAAAGAACATAATATCAATTTCTCTCGAGATCCAACTTAGGATAGACCCTTTACTCCTTGGAAAACCATGGCAGTTCCAAGAGAGGATATCGATTGTATTGAATTGGTAATTGTTGTTATATTTTTTTTCTATATCCCTAATAATATCCTTTCAATTCCAAATGATTGTCCATTTCCATTCCTTCTCGACTTCTTTCACCTTTTGAACTTCCTTCCTTAATTTAGATTCGTCCTCTCGAATAAGGTCTTCATTGATAAATATTCCTGACCCTTTTAAGTTTGGAGTTTTGTTGAGTATGCCATATTTATGGTTATTGGACTTTACCTTAAGTCAAATCAACCTATATTTATTTTCAATTATTTTTTCCAACATATTTTCTTCTATGAGGTGAGTTGTCTCAATTTGTGATTTATTTTTTAGTTCTTAGTTGACTATTATGAGGGTGTCCTCATCTTTCTACTCTTTTACTACTAAAATTATGATATTCATGGCTCTTTCTTTTGTTACATTCATGGTAATTAGATAATTCTAACTCTTTATGATGGTAATTAGAGTATTCTAAGTAAACTCTTTATGCTCAACAACTTTGCAATGATCCTTATATATATTTGACGATTGTAATATATATTTGGAGTAAATTTAGAAATAATTTTTTTTGTTAATTTAAAATCTATGTATTAATTAATATTTTATGATTTTAATATTTATAATTAGATTTTTTTTTTGTAACCTATCTTGAAGACATTATATTATCAAATTTGAAATGTACATAGACTCTGCTACTAGCCTGGCACTAGGGAAACTAGACCAACAACATAGCATTAGATTGTCTGGAGTGATAAGAAAATAGAGTCTTTTGAACTAAAAAGTCCTGTAAATTATGGAACAGAAAATAACGGCTATGCTTGTCATAAAAACTATCAGAGAAATTAACTGTGAATCTTTTTCGATGCTTGATACAAAATTTGACTGAGAATTTCTAATATATTGTTCTGAAGGAGGATTGATTGAGATCCTAAATCCTTCCAAACTAATCCATAAAAAGAAGATCTTGGTAAACATCAATGCTGATTGGAGGGTTGGACCTCATCTAGAGTTACAAAAACATCATCCAAGCTAAATCTAGAGAGGTCCATTCCAACAATCTTCTTGGCCAGGAGATTCATCTTTAGATCCTGGAGATGCAATTGTGCTTGAATCTCATCCAGATGAAGCATAATTTCCTCTTTGTCATCCTTCTTATCCATCATGGCTTTCCCAAGAAGGAGTTTCATATGCAAGTAAAGTTCAATTGTTCTCATGTAGTGAGAGACACAGGATCTGGTATTACCAATGTTAGGGATCCAGGATTGAATTTCCTCCTGGACCTCCTCATCTAAAAAAAATCTACCTAAAACACTTACGTCCTCTTCCAACAGGTTGATGTTCTCTTGAATGCTTAGTGGGGTATGGGCTTCAAAGGAAGTGGAGGAGTCTGTGGTGTTTGCAGCGAGCCTGGAATCAGGGGGAGGGGGGAGATGTCGAGGGGTTCGACCCTGACCTCTGCGAGAGCCTCTACCGTGAGCCATAGTGTTTCTCAATAGGGAACAAAGATTGAAGAAGTTGAGGAGAGGGTTTTATAGGGGGAAAGAATAGGTGATGCAATGATCAAGCATAGCAAGCAAGGATTAGTGGAGCGAAATGAAATAGAGATGGAGAGATGTAAGGTGAGGCCATTTGTTGAGGATGGTGACATCCATGTTTCCATAATGCACATGTCGTAGGCTATGAGTTCACTTGATCGTTGGAAGGACTGCCCTGTAGAGACGTTGGAGGAGAGGTATAGGCCGGGAGCGTGGCTTGTACTGTCGACCAACTTGAGAGCTATGATGAGAATAACGATTGTGATGGGATATCGTTCAGGTGGTGAGCGGAGCGAGTGAGGAGTTAAGGGTCATCAATGAAGGTGATAAGGGTAGTTCGAGGCAGACGCACGACAACAAGAGGGTTGTCCATGTGGCTATCCGCCTCGGTGGTTGGCCCTTCTGAATAATAAATTATACATTCTTATTATTATACATCTGTGGTTATTTATTCTACCTATTAATGGGTTATTTTAGGTGGTATGGTATTTTTAAAATAATGGAGTTGAATTAGCTTACATTAGCAAATACCAACCAATGATAATACAGATACCAACCAATGATAACTCTTATCAATGTTACTTGATCACTAAATTATGATAAATTTTTCCACTTTAGTTAAAAAAATTGTAATAGTTCACAATATAACAATAAAAATAAAATATATATACTTTTAAGAAAGTACCATCTAACAAACTACCAAAAGAACGTGGACATTGGAATAGACATCATAAAGCATGCATTCTCACAAACTCATCTTTTTCAAGATATGAGTTCTCACCATAACAACCAATGATAACTCTCCTCAATATTAATTAATCATTAAATTGATCAATAAATTATGATAATTTTTCCACTTTAATTAAAAATATTATAATAATTCACAATATAACAATAAAAATAAAAAATATATATTTTTAAGAAAGTACCATCTAACAAACTACCAAAAGGACGTGGACATTGGAATAGACATCATAAAGCATGCGTTCTCACAAACTCATCTTTCTCACGATATGCGTTCTCACCAAATCTTCCTTCTCACGATATGCGGCCAGCAACGCGTCCTACGAATTCGCAGTCTATGTAATGTACTATGGAAATTCGTAAAAGGACACTAATTTGACATATTTTGCAATAAAAAACACTAATTTGTTTTATTTGAGAAATTTGGAATCCAATATCATTTGACAATTAACTGCTCTGATCACACTTTTACACCATATAATTTCTTGTCACTCACTTTGACAGCATAACCGACGAGAGCAAAATCATGGATTTTGGCAACAACTCATGTCTARTTCCTACAACTCTCAAAAGCCATTCCAACAAGTATTTTAAAATTCCATTTTTTTATWTTTTAAGAATATCATTATATTGTTAGTTATCCCTTGGGTGTAAATTAGTTTGTAACGGTGGAATGTGTTGTTAAGGAATTTCATATGTAAAGTTGTTGGTTCAAACCACAATTTATTTTGTGGGTTGTTTGTGAAGTAGTGTGGATACATTTAATTCTAATTGTGAAATTAGGTTATATAGATTAGATGGTGATAGAGTGTATTGTTAAAATAAGTCATATGTAAAGTTACTATTTCAAATTATAAATAGAATATATATAGTTAAATTTAAAACATATTAATATTGGAGTATATATTTCAATTTATAGAGTATTAATTATTTTATTGTAATAAAAATCCTTGGAGTGACATGTTGTGCCCTTTAATGGGTTTATAAGATGTTCTTGTTGTTGAGCCCTCAATACTCCTAAAATGCTGTGCTACCCCATATTTTCTTGTGGAAATTAATACTTCATCCAACCAATCAATATCAGTTTTTATAAAGCATTGAAACAAAAAAGCACGTGTAAATTCATAAACCTAATTCAAAAACCTACTTAGACAAATAAAACTATTAAATAAACTTATAAATTTATTTTAAAATTTAATTTTAACCACTAATTTAATCTATAAATAAATTAAAAAGAAATAATAACATGGAAAAAGGTATATATTTCTTCTTAACTTTTTTTTTAAAATTTAAAATTTTACATTAATTATTTTATTATTTCATTTCTAACAACAATCACATAATCACATGAATAATATTAATATGTTCATATAATATTCTAATATTAAATATCATCAATCAACATATTAATATTTTAAAAAATATATAATTTTACATTAATTAGTTTATTATTTCGTTTCTAACAACAATCACATGAATAATATTAATGTGTTCATATAATATTCTAATATTAAATATCATCAATCAACATATTAATATTTTTAAAAATATATAATTTTACATTAATTAGTTTATTATTTCATTTCTAACAACAATCATATGAATAATATTAATGTGTTCATATAATATTCTAATATTAAATATCATCAATTAACATATTAATATTATTTGTATAGTTGTCCTCATTAATGGTTATACATACAAGAAGATTTTCGATTAGAAATATAAGAATATTTTGAAACATTATTTATTATATTTCAAAATATTTGTAACAGCACTCAACTTTTTAACTTATCAAAATTATAATAATTTAGAAAATCCTTTATTGAAGTTTTTCAAACGCAAAAAATAACCTAAATATCTCCTTACCTTAAAAATATACCTTATAAATATAGACAAAACTACACATACACAATTAATTGATAATAAAACTTAATATAAAAATTTATTAAACTTATTAAAAAAAATATTATATAAATATTATTTATAGTACTATAAATTTTATATAATTATTATACGAAATATAAATTATAATAAATATTATTAAGTAATAATAATAAAATATTATAAATCTAAATACTAAGATTACATAATATTGTTTTGAATAATATTTTTTTTTGAGGTTTTGAAGGGGGGATAATATTTCTCTGTAGTTTTGAATGGAAATAATATTTCTCTGCGGTTTTGAACGGGAATAATATTTCTCTCTCCAGTTTTGAAATTATATCTCTGCAGTTTTGAACATGAAT
>JASDQU011310892.1:10088-22909 GCA_032191745.1 Picea mariana | reverse complement strand
CACTAAGAAGGTTGAAGATGAAAAACACTTTCTCTTAGATTGTCCAGCCTATTCCCATATTAGATATCATTTTCAAAATATTGATCACACTACCAACCTTCCTAACCTCTTAACTCAACAAAAGTATGGTGATCTTGGAAAGCTTCTCTTAATGCTTTTTGAGCACAGAAACAAAATTATAAAGAATCACAAGTAATCACTTACCCTCTTAAGGTCTGATAAACCAATTAGGTCTTAGTGAACGTTAATCATCATCATCATCATCATCATACATGGCATTTAATAAATTACCTAGAAATAATATTTTATATTTTTTCTAAATTATAATATTAATATATATAATGATGATGGTGGTGGTTATTAACATTCATTAAGATCAATTTTGTTTTATTGGAATTTAAAAAATTGATTGACTTTAAAATTTTATTTGTTCATTATTAATTAAATAAATAAAATGTATAAAACAAATACATTCATAGGAGCATGCGATGTCATATTGATGTTTGTAATTTAGTTTTTCATAATTTGGATAATATTTTATCAATGTTTATATAAATTTATAATAATATAACTAATAATAAAATGAAATTAAGTATTTTAAACCATGTGTGTAGGTTTTCACATTTATTCACAATGATGTTTGAATTTTTGGAGATAAACTATGTGTAAGATTTTGAAATACCCAAGGTTTTAAGTGGACACTCCACTTGCAACATCCCTGTCATTACGACAACAAGCGATGTACAACAGGTCAATTTTTTTTTCTTTTAGTGTCGCGTTAGGTAATTAAAACATCGTAACAAGAGCAACATCATCGACCACATCAATCCATCAATCCTAAACATCCATTAATATGGCACATGAAGAGCCATTTGCATAACTCATCAAATATCATATCATTTCAATTTACGCAAGCAGTATGAAGTCTACATTAGTCATTAGTTAATAAATCAACGGTGCAATACAAGTTGATAATCCATCAATGAAAACATAAGAGAAGGCACAAGGTAATGACTGTATTTAATTGTTGCATAAGGAAATCTGATCATATACTTAAATGATACATCGCCTAGAGTAAAATCATTACATAACCCTCCATACAATGCATTATTGATGCACAATTAATCTACCTTCATTTAAGGGTGCAAGAGAATTTGATGAGTAAACCATCATATAGAGACATAAGATAAGGTGCAATGTAACCAACTTTGTTTTATCGTGAAAGAGTAAAAAAATAAATAATCAGCTTTAACTTTATTCAAGGGCGTAAGCGTAAGATAACTACTAGGACTCTTCAAGTATCAACTTATTTAATGGAGAAATATTAATTAGTTCACAATCGATCATAAATCCACATTCCAATCATATAATGAACCAGATCACCTGCATGCAAGTGTCCTCAAAGAATAAGTCACATCCAATGCGCGCAAGAGCAGGGTGATACATACACCCCCTCTTGTTTTAAACTTCGTCCCGAAGTTTCAGAACATATGGGTGTAGATATGAAGTATCTGACAATATCTAATATCAGAGTTTCAATTATCACGAATATCTAGTCGTTTCTCCTTGCCGTTAATGACAATCCAACCATAAAGTCCATTGAAATGACCTCCCATTTCGATTATGGAAAAGCATGTGGCTGTAGTAATCCTATTGGATGTCTACATTCAACCCTCACTTGCTGACGTCCTAGACACCTCGCCATGTAGATAACTATGTCTTCCTTCATCCCTACCATAAGAATGAGGGATTAAGCTCTACCCTCATCTTCGTGACTCCAAGATGAGCCATGTACACTGCTCTATGAGCTCCGTTTAAGATCACACCTCTCCATTTGTCATTGGGTGGTAAGTAAATATGGTTATTATATCTCATTAATCCATCGTTTTCCACAGTAAATCCCTCAAATATCAGTACCAACAAGGTGTTTTTTCTGATAAATTCCTTAACCACTTAATACGAGTCATCATCATGCTGTATAGTTAGACTAATTTCACATAGATTCGTCTAAAGAGGTATCAACAAAATTATTCGTGGTCTCTGACTCAACACATCCGCCACTATGTTCACTATTCCTTTTATGTAGGTAATCTCAAAATCGTACTCGCTAAACATTTTTTACCAATGCCTTTTTCGCGCATTCAAGTCACTTGCATAAAAAAGCGCTGTAAACCACAGTGGTCTGTTTGTTTTTGTTCGAATCTCAGTCAAATTCACGTAGTGTCTCCACACTCTCAGGGCATACACAATGGATAATAACTCCAAATCACACGTCACATAGTTCTCCTCATTCCTTCTTAGCTTCCTTGAGGAGTAAGTGATCAGTTGACCATCTTGCATCAAGAATCTGCCTAAGCCTTCCTTTGAGGCGTCAGTGCATACCAATAAGTCCTTGTCCAAGTCAGGGAATTTTAGTATCGGTATTGTCGTCAATATCTCTTTGAGCCTTCGAAATTCTTCCGTGCATTTTTCGGTCCACACAACTCCTTTTTCTTCTTTTGCAATTCCGTAATCGAATTTTCTATCTTCGAAAAACCCTCGACGAATCGTCAATAATATCCCGCTAAACCGATGAAGCTACATACTTCTAGGACTTTCGTCAGCACAGACCATTCCATGATAGCCTCTACCTTTGTTGGAGAAGACATGCCCTAAAAATAGCATTTCGACAGTTTCCCAAATAATTTGTTCTCTCGTAGACACTGTAGTACCAAGCGTAAAAGTTCGTCAAGATCTTCAGTCATTTGAGAATATATAAAATGTCATCAATGAATACTTGAACAAACTTGTCCAAGTATGCACAAAAAACCCCTTTCATCAATCTCATGAATACCCCTAAGGCAGTTTCCCGTCCCCACAGCCTACGATAAACTCATAGTGTCTGAACTACATCTTGAAAAGCGGTCCTTGGAATATATTTTTCCTTAATTCACAATCGGTGATAACTAGATCTATAGTCAATCCTTGAATACATCGTCTCACCATTGCCTTTGATCAAGAAAATTGTCCATACTAGGCAACGAATACAGGTTCTTGATCCTTCCCTTGTTCAATGACGGTATTCAATACAGAGTCTCCACAAACCATCCTTATTTTGTATGAGAATAACAGGTGCACCCCAAGGTGACACACCTGGATGTATGTCCTAGGTCCAACAACTCCTTTCATTTCATTTTAAACTCCTGTAACTCAAGGGTTGACATCCGATAAGGCGCTCTTGTTATCGGTTCAGTTCCTTGTTTTAGGTCGATGGTAAATTCCATGTTGGCTTTGGGAGACACACCTGGTAATTATTGTGGGAAACTTGTCCACAAAATCTTGTACTACCGAAAGGTTTTCTAATCCTTTCGTTGCACCCTTGACGTTCAATGCTAAGTATGAATAAATTTTCATCCTTGAGCGTGCTCTCTTGTAGCCATAGGGAATAAATGAACCTCAGGGATACTCCTCATTTTCTTCCTACAATCGCACTTCTATGTCCCTCATCGTCAGTCCAACTCAACTGCTTCATCTTACTGTTGAGTATCATATCATGCGATTCCCACTAGTCCATATTGATCATGAAGTCATAATATTTTAAGATCGTGATATCTTGGTCAGAATTCTTTACACTATTCCCCAGGTTAAGGCTACAATCTTTAACCCTTCCTCCATCCTATTGCTTGGATCCTGAAGCCATTTCTACGTGTCCTAACTTGTCCCGTTCGACTGCCCTTACCTAAATCCCTTCAGCGCAGTCTAGAATAAAGCTCCATGAGCACCAATATCTAACAAATACTAAAGTTTGGTTGGTGATGGTACCTGATGCCTCGATCACAGTGGTCTAGCACTCGGCCTGGAATTTATTCCCCGCGATCAAGATTCCTATGGGCCTTGCCCATCTACACCACAGTAGTGTGTCCCGTTGACCCGACCGCTCTAGCCCTTTCAACTGGACAATCTTGCTGGTATGGTGGATCTCCACATGATTATTGCCCATCTTTGGTCCACTACTCCTGGCCCCAAAATAGAAGCTCCTTTCCCACCATCCTACGATCTTGGTTTGTTCTGTTGGAAAACCTATCTGCGGCTGTTGGCGGTGGTCCCCTATAGGGGGTCTTTTGCTGAGGAACTTGTTGTCGTGGTGTCAGGAAAAAGGGTTATAGACACATATATTGATACCATTCCTCAAACCACTCTCTTAACACGGTTTTGACGACCATGTTTAGCTGAGGTAGGAGCATCTCCCATCATAGGCGAGCGCTCCCCTTTATCTGAAGACCTCCTAAGTGGACCTTCATCCTATAGGTCATAACTATGAAGCGCGAAGCACATCCCCTTGTTCTCCATCCATGCCTCGACAACTGAACCGTCCATGGCACTTGTGAACGCGGAAAATTAATCTTCTAGAGTTTTACGTGAATGCGACTAGTACTGGGTGGGTTGCGTTGTGGACCCTTAAGGGTACATGTGCCCTTACCTTGTCTCAGTATAGGCAGTTAGTCAAGGCATCTGAAATTTCCCTAGAAGGACCCTGTCGCACCCAACAAATCTCATGTGACAATCCTCTCATGCTCAAGACTTGTTCTTCTCCTTGGGGTTGGAATCCTATGGCATGAGTGTTATTGGAGGTTTCGTGCCTCCTCCCCTAGTACCATGTCGTGAATTTCTGCGTAGTCCTCTAGTGGTGATTACCACATGGACAAGTTAATATCTCAATTAACGCTGAGTATTAATCAAGGGATTAATTCAGTGGAAGGCCTAGCGATCCAAAATTGCAGGGTTGAACCCACTCTGATACCATATGTAGCGCCCCTACCATTACAATGACAAAAGAGTCATACAAAAGGTAAATTTTTTTGTTGTGTTAGGAGATAAACATCAAAAATTAAATACTCAATTAATGACATGTCATGTAATATTTTAATGAAACAACAACATCGATAATCAAAGATGTAATAGTTTTTTTTTAATCATTCATATATCATATAAATTTCCAAGGCGCGAGAGAATTTAATGACTAAACCATCATACAAAGACATAAGATAAGGTGCAATGTAATCAACATTATTTTATTGTGCAAGAGTAAACAAATAAACAATCAACTTCAACTTTATTCAAGGGCGCGTAAACATAAGCTAACTACTAGGACTCTTCAAGTATCAACTTATTTAATAGATCAAGATTAATTAGTTCACGATCAATCATAAATCCACATTCCAATCATATAATGAACCGGATCACCTGCACGCAAGTGTCCTCAAAGAATAAGTCACATCCAGTGCGCACAAGAGCGAGATGTTACACCACCCATCATCAATGACAATTAAAGTTGAAATAATAATAGAAAAGAGTGATGGGTTTAAGATTTAAAAGGTGAAAATCATAGGATAATTATTGTAAAATATGAGTGAAATAATTATGAAATCATTGTGAAAGAAGATTAAAATAATAATAATAAATAGTGTTGAATAATAATAGCCTTTTATTGTTGAGGTGAAAATTGTATTATAATAAATATAGGGAGGAATAAAAGAAGAAAGAAAATTGAAATAAAATTTTTAAATTAGGAAAGACATTGTCTAAACATTCTACTTTTGGGCATTTTTGAAAAAAACCTTAGGGCACTTGGATTAGACATACTTAACCACTCAAATATACAGATCCAATTTCTTGAGAAAATTTAGATAACATCATTGGAAAAGAGCCAAAACATAGAAAGTTTAAAGTATAGCATTAAGAAAAGGTCAAGTTAGAGAAATACAAAATAATTGAGTATGTTAGACCATATTTAATTATGGATAACTATAGCATTAAGAAAAGGTCAAGTTAGAGAAATACAAAATAATTGAGTATGTTAGACCATATTTAATTATGGATAACTATAGTTGATTATATTATATAAGAGATATCTTAGTGTGTATGTTTTCATAGTTAGTCATTGTTGTAGGACCTTATTGTGTAGAACTTTTGAAATGTGAACATTTGGAGTGAGCACTCCACCCATCATCACATACAAAAGAAGCTAAACAGTTAGAAAAGAGTACACTCAAGATTATATTTAAATGTTAAATGTCACCAAGATAATTGTTGTAAAACTAAAATAACAATGTTATAATTGAGGACCACTTGAACAAACAATGATTAAAGTTAAAAAAATAAGAAAGAGAAAAGAATAAAAACCCCAATGTTTCAAAACTTTTACAAAGTTTATTTCAAAAAAAATCTTACAAAGATATATCTTTATATAAATTTATGTTCTATGTTTCTACAGAATTAATATATAATTCATGTAACTATGAAAACCAATATTAACAAGTGTTGCATGGCAGCGTAGTCCCTGCCTAAAAGTTAATTTACCTGTAAAATTAAAAGTTAACTTGTTGAGTTAATTAAAAGTAATTAAAAATTAATTTACCCAGAACAATTGTTGGTACAATTATTTGGTGATACCATCTTGGATACAATTTGTAGAAATCAATGTGAAAAGAATTGAACCAAGAAGACGGAAGATTGTAGAATTAATGATATCTATCCTATAATCTTATTATTAAATATCATATTCATTATTAATATGTGATAATGTTTTGTTAAATTTTATTCAATTAATTATTCAAATTTATTTGTATTTTTCATTTTTCATGTTCAACGTGTTCCATGATATACATTTTTCACCCAACACTTTTGTCATATACATTTTGTACCCAACAATTACGTCGTTGCGTGTTGGCATAGTAGTGGGTTCACATTTATAGTCATGTTTATGTATCACGAGTCCACCCCTACCCACCGCAACTTGAGATTTAGTATTTTATAAAATATTATAACATTGTACCAAGATTTATAGTAATTTCTATAATGCTATAACACTTTTTACTCAAAGAATAGTATAAAGAATTATTTAAATTTTATTCAATATTATTTTTAATGTTTTTAAAGTTAATTTGGAATTTTGAAATTTTGATTTTGTTTATGATATTAAAGGTTTATACCTAGAAATTGATCATTCTTGAATCTAGAGTTTAAAATGGATATATACTTGTATATACTATTTTATATTAATATTAATAAATATACTATAAATTAAATCTATGATATCTATTCTATAATATTAATATTAAATATAGTATTCATTATTAATATGTGATAATGTTTTATAAATTTTATTCAAATAATTATTCAATTATTTTTTTATTTTTTTATTTTTCATGTACTGTTTGTTCCGTGATATACATTTTGCACCCAACACTTCTGTCATATACTTTTTGCACCCAACAATTACACAATTACAGAGTCACCGGTTGAGAGAGTCTCGGATTCACATATATATACTCATGCTTGTGTATCACAAGTCCCCCGATTCCGACAACAACATAAGATTTAATAATTTATAAAATATTATAACATTGTACCAAGATTTATAGTAATTTATATAATGCTATAACACTTTTTACTTAAAGAATAATATAAACAATTATTTTAATTTTATTCTGTATTATTTTAATGTTATTAAATGTAATTTTGGAACTTTAGAATTTATATTAAATATTGTATTGATTATTAATATGTGATAATGTTTTGTTAAATTTTATTCAATTAATTATTCAATTTTTTTTTTATTTTTTTTTATTTTTACATGCTCAGCTTGTTTCGTGTTATACATTTTGCACCTAACACTTACATCGTATACATTTTGCACCCAACAATTAAGGAGTAATTTATAAAATATTATAACACTGTACCAAGATTTATAGTAATTTATATAATGCTATAACACTTTTTACTTAAAAAATAGTATAAACAATTATTTAAAGTTTATTCAATATTATTTTTAATGTTTTAAAATATAAATTTGAAATTTTAATTTTGTTTATGATAATAAAGTTTTGTGCCTAGAAATTGATACTTCTTGACTTTAGAGTTAAAATGGATATGTACTTGTATATATTATTTAATATTAATATTAATCAATAAACTATAAATTAAATTTATGATATCTATCCTATAATATTAATATTAAATATTCTATTCATTAATAATATGTGATAATGTTTTGTTAAATTTTATTCAATTAATTATTGAAATTTATTTTTATTTTTCATTTTTCATGCCCAACATGTTCCGTGATATAGATTTTTCACCTAATACTTCTATCATATACATTTTGCATCCAACACTTCTTCATGTGAGTCCCGGGTTCACATTTATAGTCATGCTTATGTATCACGAGTCGGACCCTGACCCTGATTGACAACAACATGAAATTTAGTAATTTATAAAATATTATAACATTACAGTTATTTAATTTTTATTCAACATTATTTTTAATGTTTTTAAATTTAATTTGGAATTTTGATTTTTTTTATGATAATAAAGGTTTGTACCTAGAAATTGATCATTCTTGACTCTAGAGTTTAAAATGGATATATACTTGTATATACTATTTTATATTAATATTAATAAGTCAACCATAAATTAAATTTATGATATCTATCCTATAATATTAATATTAAATATAGTATTCATTATTAATATGTGATAATGTTTTGTTAAATTTTTTTTAATTCATTATTCAAATTTATTTTTATTTTTCATTTTTCATGTAGAGCTTGTTTCGTGATATACATTTTGAACCCAACACACCCACGGGTTCACATTTATAGTCATGCTTATGTATCACTGGTCCGCCGACCGCAACATGAGATTTAGTAATTTATAGAATATTATAACATTATACCAAGATTTATAGTAATTTATATAATGTTATAACACTTTTTACTTAAAAAATTGTATAAACAATTATTTAAATTTTATTCAATATTATTTTTAAATGTAAATTTGAAATTTTGATTTTGCTTATGATAACAAAGGTTTGTACCTAGAAATTGATCCTTCTTAACTCTAGAGTTAAAATGGATATATACTTATATATACTATTTTATATTAATATTAATTAATAAACTATAAATTTAATTTATGATATCTATCCTATAATATTAATATTAAATATCTTATTCATTATTAATATGTGAAAATGTTTTGTTAAATTTTATTCTATTAATTATTCAAATTTATTTTTATTTTTCATTTTTTATGTCCAACTTGTTTTGTGATATACATTTATATACATTTTGCACCCAAAAATTACTGAGTAACGAGTTGTTGAGTCACGTGTCATATACATTTTGCACCCAACAATTACAGAGTAGTGGTTTCAAAGTGGCGGGTTCACATTTATAGTCATGCTTATGTATCACGAGTTCGACCCAGACCAACCACAACATGAGATTTAGTATTTTATATAATATTATAACATTGTACCAAGATTTATAGTAATTCATATAATGTTATAACACTTTTTACTTAAAGGATACTGTAAACAATTATTTAAATCTTATTCAATATTATTTTTAATGTTTTTAAATGTAAATTAAGAATTTTGGAATTTTGATTTTGTTTATGATAATAAAGATTTGTACTTAGAAATTGATACTCTTGACTCTATTTATTTTTATTATTCATTTTTCATGTCCACCATGTACAGTGATATATATTTTGCACTCAACACTGTCGTTGTATACATTTTGCACCCAACAATTAAGGAGTCGCCGGTTGGGGGAGTTGCGGGTTCACATTATGAGATTCAGTAATTTATAAAATATTATAACATTGTACCAAGATTTATAATAATTTATATAATACTATAACACTTTTTACTTAAAGAATAATATAAACAATTATTTAAATTTTATTCAATATTATTTTTAATGTTTTTAAATGTAAATTTGAAATTTTGAAATTTTTATTTTATTTATGATAATAAAGGTTTGTACCTAGAAATTAATCATTCTTGACTCTAAATTTAAAATGAATATATACTTGTATATACTATTTTATATTAATACTAATAAATAAACTATAAATTAAATTTAGGTATTTATCCTATAATATTAATATTAAATATCGTATTCAATATTAATATGTGATAATGTTTTGTTAAATTTTATTTAATTAATTATTGAAATTTATTTTTATTTTTCATTTTTCATGTCCACTTTGTTTGGTGATATACATTTTGTACCCAACAATTAAGAATACACTATTTTATATTAATATTAATAAATAAAGTATAAATTAAATTTATGATATCTATCCTATAATATTAATATTAAATATCGTATTCATTATTAATACATGATAATGTTTTGTTAACCAAGATTTATAGTAATTTATATAATGTTATAACAATTTTTGCTTAAAGAATAGTATAAACAATTATTTAAATTTTATTCAATATTATTTTTAATGTTTTTAAATGTAAATTTGGAAATTTGAAATTTTGATTTTGTTTATGATAATAAAGGTTTATACCTAGAAATTTATCCTTCTACTCTAAAGTTAAAATGGATATATATTATATACTATTTTATATTAATATGAATAAATATACTATAAATTCAATTTATGATATTTATTATATAATATTAATATTAAATATTTTATTTATTACTAATATGTGATAATGTTTTGTTATATTTTCTTCAATTAATTATTCAAATTTATTTTTATTTTTCATTTTTCATGTCCAGCCTCTTCTGTGATATACATTTCGCACCCAAAACTTGGGTCATATACATTTTGCACCCAACAATTACGTAGTCGAGGGTTGGTGGAGTCGTGCCCCGACCGCAACATGAAATTTAATAATTTATAGAATATTATAACATTACACCAAGATTTATAGTAATTTATTTAATGCTATAACACTTTTTAGTTAAAGAATAGTATAAACAATTATTTAAATTTTATTCAATATTACTTTTAATGTTTTTAAATGTAAATTTGAAATTTTGATTTTGTTTATGATAATAAAGGTTTGTACTTAGAAATTGATACTTCTTGACTATAGAGTTAAAATGGATATATACTTGTATATACTATTTTATATTAATATTAATAAATAAACTATAAATTAAATTTATGATATCTATTCCATAAAATTAATATTAATTATCTTATTTATTATTAATATGTGATAATATTTTGTGAAATTTTATTCAATTAATTATTCAAATTTATTTTTATTTTTCATTTTTCATGTCGAGAGTGTTCCATGATATACATTTTGCATCCAACACTTCCGTCGTATACATTTTGCACCCAACAACATTTATAGTCATGCTTATGTATCACGAGTCCGACCTCGACCAAGACAACATGAAATTTAGTAATTTATAGAATATTATAACATTGTACCAAGATTTATAGTAATTCATATAATTCTATAACACTTTTTGCTTAAAGAATAGTATAAACAATTATTTAAATTTTATTCAATATTATTTTTAATGTTTTTAAATGTAAATTAGGAATTTTGGAATTTTTCTTTTGTTTATGATAATAAAGGTTTGTACCTAAAAATTGATTCTTCTTCACTCTATTTATTTTTATTTTTCATTTTTCTTGTCCATCTTGTTTCGTGATATATATTTTGCACCCAACAATTGTAGAGTCGCGGGTTACTCCGACTCAACATGAGATTTAATAATTTATAAAATATTATAACATTGTACCAAGATTTATAGTAATTTATATAATGCTATAACACTTTTTACTTAAAAAATAGTATAAACAATTATTTAAATTTTATTCAATATTATTTTTAATGTTTTTAAATGTAAATATGGAATTTTAGAATTTTTATTTTGTTTATGATAATAAAGTTTTTTACTTAGAAATTGATACTTCTTGACTCTAAAGTTAAAATGGATATATACTTGTATATACTATTTTATATTAATATTAATAAATAAACTATGAATTAAATTTATGATATTAGAATATTATAACATTGTATCAAGATTTATCATAATTTATATAATGTTATAACACTTTTTACTTAAATATTAGTATAAACAATTATTTAAATTTTATTCAATATTATTTTTAATGTTTTTAAATGTAAATTTGGAATTTTGGAATTTAGATTTTTCTTATGATAATAAATGTTTGTATCTAAAAATTGATTTTCTTGACTATAGAGTTAAAATGGATATATACTTGTATATACTATTTTATATTAGTATTAATAAATAAACTATAAACTAAATTTATGATATCTATCCTATATTATTAATATTAAATATAGTATTCATTATTAATATGTGATGTTTTGTTAAATTTTATTCAATTAATTATTCAAATTTATTTTTATTTTTCATTTTTCATGTCCACCTTTCCGTGATATAGATTTTGCACCCAACATTTCTGTCATATAGATTTTGCACCCAAATGTGATAATGTTTTGTTAAATTTTATTCAATAAATTATTGATATTTATTTTTATTTTTCATTTTCCATGTGGAGCGTGTTCCATGATATACATCTTGCACCCAACATTTCCTTCATAAAAATTTTGTACCCAACAATTTTGGACTCGTTGGTTCATATTTATAGTCATGCTATGACTATATGTATCATGAGACCGATGTATCACGAGACCTACTGCAACATGAGATTTAGTAATTTATAGAATATTATAACATTGTACCAAGATTTATAAATTAAATTAAAGATATTTATTCTACTCTCATGCTATGACTATATGTATCATGAGACCGACAACAACATAAGATTTATTAATTTATAGAATATTATAACACGTAACAAGATTTATAAATTAAATTAATGATATCTATTCTATAATATTAATATTAAATATGGTATTCATTATTAATATGTGATAATGTTTTGTTAAATTTTATTCAAATAATTATTGATATTTATTTTTATTTTTCATTTTTCATGTATGATATACATCTTGTACCCAACACTGAGGTCAT
>JASDQU011310891.1:6794-19231 GCA_032191745.1 Picea mariana | reverse complement strand
AAGACAACCATGTGGATGCAAATCCATGGACTGCACAAATAAGTACTGTGCTAGATTATGAAAATTTTCCTCTTGAATTTTGCACAACAATAAAGTGTTTTTGCATGAGACTATGATTAATGTGCTTGTTGTCCAAGAATTATTGAAGGTAGGTGATGAAGGTTAAAGAGTATGAAAAAGGACTTGACCAGAAAGAAGGTCAAGACTTCTAAAGCGGCTGAATGAGAAAGGCATGACAGGTTTTACTAAGAAGGAACATCGAGGACAGTGTTCCTTATAAGGGGGAGGGGATTGTAACACCCATGTTTCCCCCAACTTGTAATGAATTATTAATTAGGATTACCATGTTGTGGCATGGAAACAATGTAAATGTATTATTGTTTGAATAGACAAACAACTGATTGTGGGGGTGAAGCCTTGAAATTACTTGCCATGATATCACTAGAGGAAAGAATGTGAAAACTATAACAGAGGATTCTTTATATCGAATGACCCCGAATTTCCCAAGGAGGAATCAGTTAATGAAGAAAGGACCGGTGGTTGAACGATCAACCAACCCCATGAATGGAAGCATGGTCTAACTGTGGAATTTCATCCCGAAGTACCACAGGGTCCTACAGACCCAGATTGACCCGAGTTTCCTTCTGACAAAAGGAACCGGATAGGAAGGACAACCTTCTCAAGGAAGGATGTGCGTACAAGGCACATAAGGGAATAAAGAGAAGAGTGGAGAATGCGAGAAGCTCTCGAGATGAGAATGAACAAAAGGATGGAAGCTTGATGCGGAAGGGGCATATGATAAACCTAGTCAAGACCGTGATAGAGAAGGATATCTTTGAGAGTTTGTAGAGAAAAGAACCTAAGAAGAAGATGAGACAAAGAAATAATCCCTCATAAACTATGAGAGTTCCCTGGTGATATCATAGCTTGGCACGGGGGTGGCCAGAGCACTAAGAATGAATGCCTATGATCCTATGGTTGGGTGGAAAGGTGAACAGCCAGAGTCAGTCGGTTGTCACCAACTGTAATAGATAAGTGTTTTTATGCCTTGTCTGCTATAATTGAAATGCACGATTTAATTATCTGTAGACATGATAATTGTGCCTTGCGTGAAATTGATTATAAGAATATTTGTTAGCCTTTGTAAAATATTTTGTTTGAACGGTTGTAAGGAAATAATCCTAGCCTCTAGTCCATTTGAAAAAACTTCGAGGAGTTTTCCCCGGGGAGTCACCTCATAGTTCCAGAGTGCAACAGAATTCTTGAGACTGACATAATCTCAATAATTCCATGAGATTTCCCTACCCTGTTTTAGAACTTAAAGTTTTGCGAATTTGGAGGGTGATTCCATTAACCTAGTAGCCTAAGAGACCACAAGCTTGTGCCAATGACCTTAACCAAATATTGGTTAAGATTAAATCTTACAATCCAATATTCCTTAGAGGATCCATATGACCAAGGTCTGGGAAACCTGCGCTAGTCCGAAAGGAGCTAGTTCTTATTGCCTTTGGAGCTTTAGGATCTCGAAGCTCTAGGATGTTATACTTCATAACTGTTGAAGCTCTCGAATGTCAGGGTCGCAGAATGTCCTAAGTCATTGATCTAGGGATTCCGTTGGGGACCCCTTATTGACTGTTCGATAAAGAAGTAGAGGATTTTGCGTATAGCACTTCGAGGAGTTCATGTTCGAGAGACTGGAGCATTCATAATGCTGAAATATCCAAAGAATGAATTTTAAAAGTGATAAGAGCCGTATCTCTGTGGGTCTACGTGGATCGTCCCTAACCATTAGATCTAGGATATGGTCAGCCTGACACCGACCAAATTCGAGATTCAAAACGAGATTGCACCGCGAAGTCTTGCAGTAATGGGAGTCATAGATCTATGGATGTACGTGGCCGGATCCCAACTGTGAAATCTAAAGGATGTTAGAAGGTTGTCAATCTGGTGTGACGTGGTAATCCGACGTCACCAGGGTGACGCGGACCCACGATTAGTGTGCCACGTATCACTAGGATATATACATTTTTCAGACCCTCTTATAGCTATTGGAGCGTGAAACATGTCACCCCTTGATGAGGGCATGTATCAACCTTGACCCTCACCATGTGTCAGCCTCTGGTACATTGCTTCTTGGCCAAGGTGGTTAGGGATATAACCAAGACTCAGGGAGTCCGAGACTTCGAGACTCTGGAGGATTTGGGTGTAGTATCGCAGAGAGACCAAACGGCCCTAAGGCCGGAGCTACGTGGCAAGCTTACATGACTTCATAAATATTTATAGGTTGGAGCATTAGAGCTAGGTCCGTGAAAGGGCTAGACCCACCTGTACCTCTCCCTACATATACCACGTCACCGCGTGTAGGTGGGGACCCTTCAGGAGTCCGGGACTTCGGGGCTCTAGAGGTTTGGAGCATGGTGTCAAAGGTACACTGAAAGGGGTCGAAGGCCCGAGCTACATGGAAACACTTGGAAACTCTTGGAATTCGAAACTCTGAATGATTTGCATGCAGAACGGAAAAGAGGTGTTCAAAGTCAAAGTGTCGAATGCCAAACTCTCCCCTCACTTAAGTTTTCAATTGGGAACAAGCCCCTCCGTTGGATCGGATGGTGGATGGACTTCCCACCATGGATGTAGGAACTTGGAGATGACATGTGTGAGGAGGATCCACGTGGGTGCCATGTGGCCTTTTTCCAATGAGGCTCGCATATCTTTAGAAGGCTATAACTTATGATCCAGAGCTTGGTTTTGATTGTGGAGATATTGGTTGGAGATCTATGGATGAGTAGAACATGATAGAGACCCATGAAGGAGGGTTGGATTAATTAAGGAAAGACGAAATTATTATGCCCCACCTATTAAAAGAATATCTAGGGGTCGGGTGTGTTACAGAATAACAGGTGTAACAAGAGTCTCAAATAGGAATTTCTTCTTACCCCAACTCAAAATATTAACTGATTTACAATTGTTTTCAAGCCCATAATAAGCTTTTCATCCCCCAATAATCCTTTTCTTAATGCTACAATTCCAATTGAGCTTGTGGTGAATATCAATTCCAAGATATTTGTATGAAGTCACTTCCTCTAAGTTTTTGTTGTCATATATGAAGGTATCATAAAGGATCTTATAGGATTTAATAATCATGACCTTAGATTTATCAATATTAACAATCATACCCATATTGGAGAAAAAATCCTTGAGGATTATTAGTTGGTTTTCAAGATCAAGGGGACTCCTTACCATAAGAATGATATCATCAGCATAAAGAAGAATATTTATGACTATACCAGTGAGAGTAGAGCCGACACAACCTGCTTTTTCCAAGCAATCTTCTAACTTGTCAATGTATATGCCAAAAAGGGTAGGGGACAAGGGACAACCTTGTTTTACTTCGATATTGCAGTTAATCTCTTTTGACTAGCCCTCAGTGTTTTTAAACTTAGCAATAATGTTCTCATACATCCTTATCGCAGCATCCATCAACTCGAGAGATACTTTTATCTCTTCCAACCTATTCCAAAGGTTGTTGCTAGGAACCATGTCAAAATATTTTCTAAAGTCAACAAAAAAAAAAATATATTGGTTTTAATATTGCGGAACTCCTCTGAAATGATCCTAAAGGTAACAAGATGGTCCATAGTTGAATGATATCTCCTAAACCCGGCTTGGCCTTTAGCTCTTTTACCATGACTTTCTAGCCAAAGGCTAATCTTCTTTTCTAAAATAATTCCATAAAGCTTGGCTAAAATGGAGCTAATCATAATGGTCCTAAAATTAGAGGGAATGTTTCTATCCCCATTTTTAAAAATAGGAACAAGAGGCTTTGTGTCTAGGGTTTAGGGAAGCCCTGCTTGACTACTAAATTGAAGAGCTTATGTATGTGAGGGATAAGGATTGGCCCTCTGATTTTAAAAAATTCAGCTTGGTATCCTTTAATGTCCTTAGCTGTCCCTTTTGTAAGCCTCTTAACCCCAAACTCTATGTCATCTAAAGAAAAAAATTCTTCCTTTGTAGGGACAATAGGAATGGTGCCCATGGCATTAGGGAACTCATGAAGAATTTTAAGGTAGGAATTCCAGTCCCTTAAGGGAATCTTATTATTTTCTTTAGTATTGCGTTTTAGAATTTGGCTCCAAAACTTCTTAGGATCTAGATTATATAGTTATGGAAGTTTCTCTTGTCTTTTATTGCTATAGTTTTTTTTTTCCTTTTAATTGGGGCTTTGTACATATTGCTCTTATCGAGTTTTAAGGACTCATTAGAAGCATCCCTCATGACTTTCCTAGCAATTTTACATTTTTTTATCGTACCAAGGGTTGGTCGTTCTATTATTCTTTTTATAGGACACCTTAAAGAGAACTTGTTAATAGAAGTGGAAAGGGTAGTTGAAAGATTATCAAAATTCCTTTGATTATCAAAATTCTCTTCAATGGCGCTCCTATGCATGGAAAAGTTTAGATGGCCCAAATAATCCTAAATGCATTTTAATAATAATTATTATAATAATAGTTATAATTATTAATAATGATAATGATAAGAAATTTACATTTACTCATGTCAACTATTTTTAAGAATCTTATAGTTATTCATCTTAACAATTTATTATTAAATTTGTTTTCTTATGATAATAAAAATTGAAAAAAAATAAAAAATAAAAAAATATGTTTTATAACAAAAAAAATAAATAATAGTTATAATATTTATAATAAAATAAATAATCCTAAATCATTTTAATAATAATTATAATAATAATAATAATAATAATAATAATCTATTTTAACACAACTTATAATAAGAAAACACATATTTTTAACTATTAAATCCACTATTCTTTAAACATTAAAATCATTATATTTATACTTATTTCAATTATTTTTAATATTTATCAAATCATAATTAAAATTAATCTATATTAATATTCAATATAATTATATAACACATAGTATACTAATACTTATATTTATGTTTATTTCAATCATTTTTTTATGTTTATCAAATCATAATATTTTATTGATGTTAAATATGATTATATATAACATAGTATACTATGTGTTATATAATATTAAACATCATTATGAGTGCACATTGGGTTTGAATAGGAAAATAATTTATGTAGTGGTGAATTTAATTTTAAAACGATCCCAATTTCATTAATCATATCATAATGATAAAAAATAACTCCCCTCTAAATAAGTAACTTGGGAGAGCATGCCTAGCTCCGCAAGAGAATTTACTAGCTCTGCTTGGGCTTCGCCCTTGAGAACACATGGCTCTGCAAGCGGGCGCAAAGTGGGATGTCCTGGCGGCCATTTGAGAGTAAGGGGCTGAAAAAACAAAGGCCATTTGAGAGTGAGTAAGGGGCAAAAAATAATACGTATGGATGTGTGGAAAATATTATTTTTTATCTGAGTTTAAATCTTCGAATATTTTTTCAATTTTAATTAATTTTTAATTAATATTAATTGAAACTTTTTAGTTAATCATAATTCTGTTTTCAACATTATTATTTTAATTAAAATGAAAATAAAATGCAATTCTCAATATTTAATAAAAATAAAAAATTATTAATTAAAATAAATAATATATATATATATATATATATATAAGTGTTTAGAATAAATTTATTTTTTATTATTTCAATATTATTATCTTAATTAAAATGAAAATTAAAAGGAATCCTCAATATTTAATAAAAATAGTTTTTTAATATAATTTTTTTATTTAATTAAAAGAAAAACTAAATATTAATTATATATGATGATGATTACAGTATAATTTTAAATAAATAATTATATTAACATATAATTATTATTAATATATTTTTAAGTTTATGTTCAAGTTAGATTTTGAATTTGTGATTTTTTTAGAGTGAAACATATGTTCTAAACCATTAAGTTCATTTTGGATTAATAATTCTTTTTATAAGGGAAACCTGTAATTTTAAATGGGATTGTTTAACTACTTAATAAATGGTTTTTGTCGGAATTTGACTATATAAATTTGTACCAAATCATTGTTTTTTGTTCTTTAAAATCCATTTTTAATGTTTTAAGAAATGGATTTTGCCCAAATTTGACCATATAAATTTGTAGGAAATCTTTTTTTTTTTTTATGTTTAAAATCAATTTTTAATGTAGAAATGAATCAGCATACTAAAAAAACCCAAAAAACACTAGATGATACAGAAATAATCACTCAAATATAAAGATCTAACAATTTTTAATTGAATTTAAAACAAATGTCCTAAAAAATATAAAAAAAAATAATCATTTCATAAACTATGCCGTTTATTGGGCTGGGCGCCCCATATCAAAACCTGCTGCTGAATTCAGATAGTATCCTCCCTAAAAGCAACTGAAACACAGCATTCTAATTAGAGTGATTAGGCTACGCCCCCGCTACAGTGTTTAGCTTTTCGTGAAAAATAAAGCCGCCTTTCGTTTGGACATTGTGAAATGGGACAAGATTTTATGAGGGTGAAATGAATTGAAGATTCTTAGGGGTTGGCAAGGTCATTATCGTGGAGACTTTCGTTTATTTGTATTTTCTCAGTAAACCTCAGGCCCTTACTAGTTGACATGTGAAAGAAAGACTATAGGCGGCTCGGTGAGTCGGGGGACAAAAATTCTGAGGCATTGTCCGTGAGGAGGTGAGGACAAAACTCAGAATAGGACGTTCACAGATGCCGGGAAGACGGGCCGTTGCACGAAGGTAATCGCCTGGAACCCGTTCAGGAATTCTAACTCCAGCTTACTTCCCTTTATTTGTAGGTCTTCTTCATATCTCTTATTTGACCTAGGCGCCCCACTTTCCAAATCTCTTAAAAAGGCTTTTCGAGTTTCCTGGGCACTGCTGAGCTAATTGCAATGCCTAATTTTGATTCGAGAGTCGGCCATTTTGAAGCCGCTATTAATGGCTAGTTACATGGCATGTCCTGACTGCGTACTCAAATTTTAGCCTACAGGAATAGTTAAGAAACCTGTTTAACGTGTCGCGCATGATAAGGGAATAGTTATAACTAACAGAGAAAACATAATCATGGGAGTCCATCGGTAATCTACTATATTGGGGAGCCCGAAATATTTGAGCTTCCACGCCAAACTACCAGCTCCCCGGTAGAGCGTTTTTCTCGTCGGTAATTCTATTTCTGAGTGCTTTGAACAGCACCAAAGGGGATGACAATACGGAAATAGAGTATATTCCGAACAGAACTAAAGGGGATGCCAATACTGAGATTACTTAACAAAATATATTCCCACTATAATTGGTGTTGTTTGTAGGGTTTTACTGAGATTACTTAAGAAAATATATTCCCACTATAATTGGTGTTGTTTGTAGGGTTTGAAATTATACCAATATGTTCATAACCCGGTACAGAAGTAGTTTATTCCATGCTAGCAATAAGCAGCCTGCTATGCATTAGTTGGTGGTATAATTTGGAATTTAGTTGGTGGTATAATTTGGAATTCATGAGAGAGAGACACAAAGTACACACAAATAATAGATTGTATTGTACTCATTAATCATAGGTACATAACACTTAAATAGGTGTTGTAAGATCCAACTTATTCCACTCTTGGAGGGAGAGGTTGAGAGAATATCTCAACTTCCTCCCGCTAACCAAATCCAATCCCTAAACTCTAGTAGTGGGATTAGGCATTATCTCTAACACCCCCGGTTAATGCCTACATTACATTACATATAATACTTAATCACAATTACAAAAAATTACAACACTTTAACTTTCGTCTGTCTGGCCTTCATCAGCTCCTACAGATGCCTTCGGACTGCGCTCTTTCTTTTCCTCTTCTTCGAGCTTACCATTCAACTCATTTAAATCATAAACGCTTCAGACCATCATTCATGAACTTGTACAATGGACAATTTGACAACTCGGCTCATCGGGGCTTCCGTGATAAAAGATGTCAATTATTGATGCATTATATGAACATGCCTCCATTTGTTGGATTTTTGCTTTCGGATATCCTTCAGTGTCTAGAAGAGCAATTTGGATATAGAATGTCCTCAACATTTAATTATACAAGGTGACTTCCAATAAGAACAGTTGTTCTTGAAACCGGGGCGGCCAACTTATATCAAGATACAAGAGTTCCTACTTTCTTTTACATAAACACGTAAACATATAAAAAACTTTAAGCACACCACACATAACTAAATATATATATATCAGTATAAAAACATGCCATCTACGACGGCTTCCAAGTAATAATAATCTTTTTTTTTTTCGTTCATCTTGAGGTAAACCTTCAGCCACACCATACTTGTTCAAATAGTTTTGGGCCTTTCCTTGCTTTTCTCCCAGCTAGATGATGGGCAAGACTCAACTCCTTCCTCAATTCTTTTCAATAGCACAATTTTCTCTTAACAAAAAATAAATAAACATCAATCATTTTCACAAAATGAAAGCTATGAGCATTCCGCAACATTAATTCACTGATCTGTACAAGAAGGCGCCTCTCTTGAGCCACACAAATGGCATCTCTCTTCTACGTAGATAGTAGCACTCTGACTCTTAGATCATGACTTCATTTCCTCGAATCTACTACGATCTCTCCTTTTTTTTTGCGCTCACGGTGACTCTTACAACAACTATGGCTCCTCTTCCAATTCAAAATTTATATGCCTTGTGATGAAACCAATCCTTCCGCATTTACACAATCATTGATCGAGGTTCAACAAAATCTGCAGATCCAGATCAAAGCAGCTCCAGCAGTGAATGTTTGAATCAGATGCAAACTTATGTTGGATACATATGATGTGATGGATCTCTCTTCTCTCTAAAAACCGTGATCTCTCACGCAAGCTCCATGTAACAATCAATAATAACGACTTCTATCAGTCATGATTTCTGAAACTTATGTTGCAGCCTCCAACACACGTCGAATCTTCACACAGCCTCCTCCTGCTCAGTCCTCGTGGACGGCTCATCTACCATACGTCCCTTTCAAACCCTTCATCATATGAATGACTGCAAACAACAGTGACATCCTATCAGATGCACATGCCACTGATGGCTTGATACGAAACTGTATCATCCTCTCTCCTCATCTCTGATACCAATTTGGAATTCAGTAGAGCAGAGAGACGCAAAATACACACAAATAATAGATTGTATTGCACTCATTAATCATAGATAGATAACACTTAAATAGGTGTTGTAAGATCCAACTTATTCCACTCTTGGAGGGAGAGATTGAGAGAATATCTCAACTTCCTCCAGCTAACCAAATCCAATCCCTAAACTCTAGTAGTGGGATTAGGCATTATCTCTAACATTATATATATATCGTCTAGTTGGTGGTATATATAGTCTGATCACCTTAGTATATACATTGAAATATATCTAACTATTTATATATCACCTGTAGTAGTATTAGCTGGTGGTATATTCACTGTCTAACCACTTTAGTATATACACTTAAATATATCCGAAAGTTTATATATCCCTAGTTTTAGCATTCAATGTTACTTAAAAGGTTGTATACTATTAGTTGTTTATTCCATAGTAATTGTAGCAAGAAGCTGCAGTTTATTCCATAGTAATTGCTGTAGAATTCAATACTGTTTAACAGGCTGTATATTGTTAGCAGTTTATTTCATGGTAGTTTAAAAAATGTAGTTTAAATGTTTGAATTTTTGGAGTTTTTGTGGAAATGTGGTAAAAATTTGTTGAACTTCAGATTTGAGTTATTGAGTTTGTGTAATTAAACTGCCCCAATAATTTTTCAAGATGTTGTTCATCCATTTATGCATTCAAAAATTCTATTTAAACAACAGAAAATGATAATTTCACCAAAATTTGTTTCCTCTGACTTTAATGTTTAAACAACACTATTGTTAAACAAAATATTCTATTCAGCGTCGTTTCCTAGGAGTTGGACTTTGAAAGAAACCCATACTACAATAAATAAAGTATTTTTCACAAATCGACGAATCATGAACAAATTTTACACTCTTGTTTTCCAATCGCCGCCGGTGTGCCTTGCCCAATCTCATGTAAGAGAGCTTAATACTGAGCTTTATATTTTTGTTGTTGACTCTCTTTCTTTTCCTTGTCACTATGGCTACGTCAGTGTTTACATCAATGTCAAAAGCAGCATGGAGAGAGTCAAATTTGTTGTCATTATCCATAAATCAAACAAGTGTGGACCTTCTTTGATTTCCCTTTTCACACTCTTGTTCTCCAATGGTGACCGATTTCCTTGCCCTATCTCAAGTAAGAGAGCTTAATACTGACCTTTATATTTGTTTCTTCGACTCTCTTTATTTTCATTGTCATTATCGTTGCGTCATGTTTACATCAAAGTCAAAAGTACCAGACAAAATATTTTGGATTAATCTTGGGGGCTGGGGAATACCACCAATACCAAAGAATAAAGTTTAGAAGTTTATATGGGGTTACAAATTGCTTGATCCAGAAATCTTTATGAGTTAATTGTTCTCGTAGACTCTAAGATAATCATTAAAGAGCTTTTTGGCTCCAACAAATCCACAAATCAAGCATTTTTTGCCCCCCACTCTCGTATAAGAGCCCTGAAATCTCAATTCAGTAAGATCCAATTCTTCCATATTCTCCTCTCCCAAAACTAAGTAGTTGATCAACAAGCAAAATCAACTAAAACAAGGAACAAAGCTTTATTTCCACTAGTCAAATCATGTCCCATGTGTGGCTTTCTTAAGAATAACCAAAGGTGGTTATTTCCTCAAAATTTCCTTAGTCCCTGTCTATGTAGCAACCTTGTCATTCTTGGACTTTCCCTTCCACCTTAGCTGCTTCTCTCTTACATCTTGTCTCTCTTGTTCAGACCTCAGCACTCATGTGTTTTAGATAGCTCGCATTTCATGCCCCCTGACGTGTGGATCTTCCTTTGGCTTCGTGTAGCTTTGATTGTCCCTCCCCTCCTTTCCCACATGCCTCGCTGAAGAAACCTTTATCTTTTGCATGTTTGTTGCACGGTCCTTTAGCACTCCCTAATGTTTTCCATCACACTCATGGTGTCACCGAAAGTGTTTTCCTCTATGGACGGGTACTTTGGTCCATGGGAACTTCAATCCTCCTATCTTCTCCCACGTCCAAGCAATAAATATTCAACTTATATGTGGATTTTGCATCGTTTGCATCCCCGATAGATGTATTTGCACTCCAGAAAAGACTTTTAGGCCTCTGAGAATCTTTGTTCCCTTCTCACCATGTGGAGAAGATTCATAGCACCATGCTCTTGCTCCTCCCGTGCCATAAAGGATCTATGAGAAAAAAACTAGGATCTAAGAGTTGTAATTAGGGTCTTAGGGGAAAGAATGGGAATGCAAATACGATAACATCAGATGGAGAATCAGGAGCTTAGATGTCAAAGTGAAGACCTCCAGAACCAATTGTAGAATCAAGAACACATGCATAATCAAGAGCTAGTAGTCATTCTGCATGGGGTTAATAGAAACACTAGGCATATCATTCTTCTCAGACAACAATTGGGAAATCCTCTCGACCTTCCTCAACATCCTAAAACCCCAATTGAGTTTGTTGAATCAAGGCTTCCATCAAGTTTCCACTCATAGGCCGCCAATGAATAGTACTATAACCCTCTAGATCCAACACCGCCACCAACAGCACACAACCCAGAAGGAGGAATTCAACCTCCAACAACAATTCAAGAAACTTTTCAGGCAGATGGAGAAGCAACCAACAATTTCTAACAGGTCCTATCGATGTTTAGTAAATCATTGTTTATTTTTCTTTCATATGTATCCATCTTCACATGGCATATTATCACTTCTTTAGCGAGCAATTTTAAGCTCAAGACTAGAACACGCCAAAATTCCCAGTGAGCTCTCTGGTCATAGTTTAATGAATTGTCATATTTTTGCCTCTATGTAAAGTGCATTGGCACAATTTTTTTTTTAATATAAACTTCCAATCGTTCTTGTTAAAAAAAAACGTCAAAAGGAGCATGGATAGAGCCAAAAAAAATTTCATGTCATTATCTCTAAATCTAGTTGTGGACATTCCAAATGATATGTTAAAATATCATTTTTACGAAAAACGTATGTTAAAATATTATTTTCTACAACATCGCTCATTATACTTCATAGAGCATCATTCATTATACTTCATACTAGCATACCCTGGGAAAGGAAACATCGAAAAAAATTGTATAACATATGTTTTATGATCATCATATTTAGTAACAGAACAAACAATGAAACAAATATAATATAGAGAAATGAATACTATAGTAAACTATTTTTCAAGTATATAGAAAAAAAAAATGCTTGGTCCCCAATAGTGATATGCGTGAAAACTAGTGCACACTATCTGCTACAAAGGAACATATTCGAGAGTAGCACTTTTAGGAATAAACTAAAGCATTTTTAAAATCTTTTCATAAAATATATTTGAAAATATAAATCATTCTTTA
>JASDQU011310890.1:14280-24561 GCA_032191745.1 Picea mariana | reverse complement strand
AGATGGTGAGCTGCTGGGTATTGACAGCGGAGGTAGTGTCGAGACATTGATGCAAATGAATGTGGAAAAGATCTCGCTCGATCTGAAGGAAGAGGAAGAAAGAGATTTGACTGATATCTCGCATATGACTATGGTGGACATAGTCCAAGTAGATAAATGCATGATTAAACCCAGCGCGCGATTATGCGCCATAGACATCATAGATGGACAGATGGAGGACAAGCTGCAGTAGTTAGCCTGAGAATGTTACTTCTTCGAAGCCAGCTGTCAAGCCAAACCATCGCGACTATTATCTCAGCTGGTGGAAAGATGTATCGCCTGTACCGAGCTCACGCAACGACAAACATCTGGCACCAAGTGAAGACAGAGTAGGAGAAATGGAGCGATTGCTCTCTTCTCCGTCATAACCGAAATTTTGTGACTATTGAGATTCTATCTTGTAAAATTGTATAAATATACCACAGAAAGAAATACACAGGGCTGGACCTTTTTGTGTCAATTTTAACAGAGTTTTTTACAATTGAGAAGTTAATACAAGCAAATCTGAAGATTCTCAATTCCGTCACGACTGTGTTACAAGTTTGTTTCCTTGTATCTCATATTTCATTTCATTTCATATTTCTTAACTGATGTGCTTCGTTATACTTTAGTACGACCACTACTATAGCGAATGAATTTTGGTTTTCTATAATTGTTTACTGTTTTTCCTCTGTATCAGCTATCAGCGGGTGTAAGACCAGTCTGCATTTTTAGAATTCTACATATATTCTTTGCTACATCGGTTATTTCCTTACATTTTCCTCTTCTGTTTATTCATGAGATTCTCCCCTGGTAGAAACCTTACACTATAGACAGCTAAATGTTTTTCTCCCACCTCACACCTTTTATTAAAATATAACATAGTTATGGGAAAGAGCCTTTGATTTGCATCCCTATTTTATTCCTAAAACTGTAAATTCTCTTTTATTCGACCAAATCGAGACAACACTTAATCTTTCTTTGAAGTATTTCCTACTTTTACTGTTCCTCCATGACTGTCCCTGTACCAACACAGCCTAATATCGAACCCCGACTATCGAACCAAACGCACATTGCCTTAAACCTTTTCGACACAATTCTTAAAACTGCTACTAACCGGGTTGAACTTGAATGTTCATGGGCAGCCATTGAACAAGATATAACTATCCAGGAACAGTTGGAAGCTAGACAACGCCAACGTAGAAATCTTCCCTAGTTTCCTTTATTGAAGGTTGGCATTACCCTCTTCTCCATCTTTTACCCACTTTCGGATGCCTTGACACTGTACTTCTAAGCCTTAAGTACAGACTCAGGAACAACATCTTTCTGGCGCCACTGCTGGGGACCGAAGTTATGAAATCTTTTTCCCTCGGAAAACGACATTTGTTTTTCGTTGAAAGTGTTACCCTTTGATAGTGAACAAAGAGTACACATCTTTTAAGGCTTTTAATCTTTCACTTGGCGACTCAATGAGAAATAAACTGGCATCCGGTCGAAGGAATACCAGACAAAACCCGGATGGTAAGCAGATTACGCCCGTTACCGATCTCGAAAAAATTCTAAAGGCGAGAGGCTCTTTTAAGCCAACTGCTGTAGTTTACAAACTTAAAACCCCATCACTGAAGACTAAGAGTCCTTCTGAACCCTCAACTTCGCTCAGTCCTCTCTTTGATGCTAAATATTCAACGCCAAACTGCTCCAAAGTTAGGAGTGAGATTCATCCAACAATCCCCTTAGCACACAAAGGAAAAGGCCCTCTTGAAAGTTCGTCGGATTTTGACATACCATATTTTCTTCAGTTGAATTTCCCGAGTTCACCAAATTCTGAAGAGTGTGTTACACACTCGGTTCCCACACCTGTCGGTTCTCCTAATTTCGTCTCTTTCAAATCCGAGGAACCGAGTCCTCGCGTTCCTTATCTTTCCTCATCGGATTTTCCTCTTTGTGAAGAAAATAAAGATTCCCTTTTAATTTTCCAAAACCCCCTTTACAACTTTCCACAAACAACGATGGTAGCCGCCAGAGGAGGAGGTGGAGGGTTTATAGGAGGAGGCGGAGGGTTTATCAGAGGAGGAGGGGGAGGAGCCCCTCTAGGAGGAGCTGGAGGCCAAGGGCCTACTCCCCCTCCCAGAGTGTTTGCGAAAGTTGCATCCAGATACGATCCATTAGTATTGCCCGTCCCTCTACACGATCTTCCAGAAAATTACATAAAAAATTTACCGAAATTCACCGGGGAGGGGTATCTGACCGCGACCGAACATATTAATTTTTTCGACCAATTCACAGATATCTTCGATATCGAGCATGAGGATGTATATTCGAGATTCCTTGTCCAAACCTTTGAAGGTCAGGTCCGAACTTGGTTTCGGAGGCTACCCGCAGCTTCTATCTTGTCTTATGATGCTTTGGAAGATGCTTTCCTCAGACAACGGGGTGAGAGAAAATACCATCTCTATTATTTAACCGAATTTGGGTCTTTGAGGAAAAAGAACTCAGAAACAGTCATGGAATTCATTCAGAGATTCAACAAACTGTACAATAAAATCCCAGCCGAGGTTAAACAATCCCAACCCACGGCCAAAGTGACTTTCACCGGAGCTTTCGAGCTGGATTTTGCACTCCTTTTGCGAGAGAGAAGGGGAGCCACCTTAAACCGAATGCAGCATGATGCGGTAGAAATAGAGTCTAATACGATGGATTCGGGTAAGCTGAAAGCTAAATTACAGACCAGAAACCGAGAGATCAAACGCTTTAGAGAACAGGCAGGTCCTTCAGGGTCTAATAGATCTGCAGAGGATAGGGTGGACGATATGGCCAGAGTGATCAAAGAACTGTCAAATAAAATATCTAGAATGGAGCTCGAACAAGCCAAAGCTGACTCTTTCCCAAAAAAGGAGTTCAAGAGGAACCCCAACCCCCCGAACCAACAAAGACAAATAAAAAATGAAGATAAAAAAATACAAGCTCCCTTGAAAAACGAAAATTTTATAGGAGCGAATGATTTTCAAGACTTCGGAGATTCGGATAACGATGTCACCAACTTCGGTGATGACTGCACTCAACCATATTTGACTCGTAAAGACTATGAAAAATCTCTAAACACGCAACAACTGTTGATTGAGGGTGAAGAAGGTGATTACACTGATCTCTGTGGATCTCAACCAGAAACTGAGATGATAATGGTTGAGTTTCAACCAAAGTACAACTTAAGATCTAAGAGTAAGCCCACCTCAATGAATCAACCCAAGAAAATCCTTCAAAGAGGTCAAGCTTATGAACCTCCTTCGGAAGAGATCTTATTACCCAACAACAAAACTAAAGTAGTAAGCACTCAGGAGTCCGAGGTGGAAAAAGTTGAAACTCAAACACAAGAAACCAAATCAGTAAATAAAGCTACGTCTTCAACTAGGACCATGAGTGATAAAGCGGTCCAGACAAATAAGTTGGAAAGGAAGAATTCAGAAGTCTCAATCAAAGAAATAGACAAGGTGAGCGGAGCTTTCAGTTTTGAAAATGAGTTAAACAAAATTAAGATACCAATACCTTTGGTAGAATTAGCGAAAACCCCGTTTATTGGAAGCAAATTACCAAAGCGATGGGTGTCTCTGAGCTAGAAAGCCAGTTTGATGTTTTAAACTTGGAAGATGACAAACCTAACATCACCTTTGGTCCCCATTTTGAAGGGGCCAAAGACACCATTGCTCCCTTTTATATCACTCTGAATGTGTATGATCAGTTGCTGCATAATTGTATGTTAGACTCCAGAGCTTCCCATAATGTTATGCCCAAGATTATAATGGACAAGTTGGGTCTCCAGATCACAAGACCTTATGGAAATCTGTACTCTTTTGACTCGAGAAGGGTTAAGTGTATGGGGATGATAAAAGATCTGGTAGTTACCCTGGCGCAGGTCCCGGTTAAGAGTATCCTGATGGATGTCACAGATATTCCCCCTAAGTATGGCATGCTTTTATCTAGGTCATGGGGAGCCAAGTTGGGGGGTTCTCTTCAATTGGACATGACGTTTGCCACAATTCCTGTGTTCGGTGGTCAATTCACTCGGTTGTACAGAGAAACGAGATTAGCATATACAGTGAGTAACCCTCAAAACCCAAACAATTTCCCTATTTACATCGCGGACCAAGATCTGGAAAATTGCATCTTGTCTTTTGATGATGGTTTGGATGGTTGTCCGGAGAAGATCGATATAGAGCGAGAAGAGTCAAGTCACACGACAGAGGATCTGTGTAACACCGGGGTTTGGAAAATGTATTTTGACGGTGCTTTATCTTCTGAAGGGGCGGGTGCAGGAGTGCTTTTAGTGGCTCCCGAAGGTAAATTCATTGTTCCTTTCTCCTACCGACTGCAATGGGACATATATTACACTAACAACGTATGTGAATATGAAGCATTGATCCTACGATTAGAGGCTGCCAAGAAGCTAAATATAAGTAACTTGGAGGTGTATGGTGATGCCGAATTAATAGTCAAACAAATAAACCAATAGTACCTAGCCAAGCATCCCAGACTAAGAGCATACAGAAATTGTGCTTGGGATCTCATGGAAAACTTTTTCTCATACGTAAATGTCCATTTTATCCATTGCGCAGAGAATCTACATGCTGATGCATTGGCAAAGGCAGCTTCAACCTTCTCTCCTCCCATGACCTTCAAACTGAAGTATCACATTGAAATCAGATACAAGCCCTCTATACCAGACAATATCTAACACTGGCAGGTCTTTGAAGGTGACGAACAAATTAAGAAATTTCTTGCAGCAGTGGGTGAGTTCTCCGAAACTCATGCAGACCAAGAGAATCAAAATGACCCGATGTGGATCATGCAAGAAGGGGAAGATCCTGAAACCTTCCGAGAAAAAATTACGAATCATCGTATGCTGGTCCTTAAAAGCAACCAGATTCTGAAAGGCTTGATCCATTTAGAATTTTTTTTTGATCAAAATGATGTACCTGTGAAATCCAGTTTGCAGCCCCAACTAGAAGAAGTGGAGGACTGTGATATAGGAACTGAAAAAGAATCCAGGGTGGTAAAAATATCCAAGTTCCTCCCTCTCGAAGTAAAAGATAAGTACAAAGACCTACTCAGACAGTATAAAGATGTTTTCGCCTGGTCTTATGATGATCTAAGAACGTATGACACTTCCATAATTGATCACAAGATACCCTTGAAGCCTGGGGTCAAACTGTTTAGGCAAAAGCTTAGACAGATTAAACCCATTTTGTTACCTGTGATCGAAAAAGAAGTTAAGAAAATTTTAAACACGAAAATAATCGTGCCTCTGAGATACTCGGACTGGGTAGCAAACCTGGTCCCGGTCAGGAAAAAGAGTGGGGAAATCAGATTGTGTGTGAATTTCCAAAACTTAAATAAGTCGTCTCTCAAGGATAATTATCCGCTTCCCAAAATGGACCATGTGCTAGAAAAAGTAGTTGGAGCAAACCGAATGTCTATGATAGATGGGTTCTCTAGTTATAATCAAATCGCCATGAATGAACAAGACAGGGAAAAAAATGCTTTCACCACACCATGGGGTACGTTCATGTATGACAAAATGCCGTTTGGTTTGATGAATGCAGGGGCTACATTCCAGCGCGCTATGGACATTGCTTTCGTAGGAGAAAGAGACAAGTTTGTAGTCATTTACCTTGACGATTTGACAGTTTTCTCTAAAACCGATGAAGAACACTTGATCCATCTGAAATAGACTTTCGAAAAATGCCGCAGGTTTGGTCTATCTTTGAACCCAAAGAAATCACATTTCGCTATGCGAGAAGGTAAGCTTCTGGGCCATATCGTATCTAGAGATGGGATTAGGATTGATCTTAAGAGGATTGAAGCAATAGATACCATAAGTATTCCCAGAAATGTAAAGGAGATTCAATCTTTCTTAGGAAGAATAAATTTTTTACGAAGGTTTATTCCAAATTTCGCTGAGATTGTCAAATTGATCATAGGGATGTTGAAGAAAGACAACGGAGTAAATTGGACAACCGAGGCTAGAGCATCGTTCACGCATATTAAAAAAGTCATCAGCGAGGCACCTGTGTTAGCAAGCCCAGACTATCTGAAAGATTTTCTTATCTTCTCATTTTCCTCTGAACATACTATCGCCGTGGTGCTCCTACAAAAGAATGAAGAAGGATTCGAGCAACCAATCGCATTTTTTAGCAAGAGCCTTAGAGGCGCAGAACTGAAGTATGACATAATAGAAAAACAAACGTATGCAATGGTAAAAGCACTAAAGGCATTTAGAACTTATGTACTTCATTCAAAGATAATCACGTACGTGCCTACCAGTTCCGTGAAAGATATATTGGTACAGCCAGACAGTGACGGAAAAAGAGGGCGATGGCTTGCTAAAATCCAGGAATTCGATCTGGAAGTTAAACCGACCAAATTGATAAAAGGGCAAGGCCTGGCCAAACTCTTAGCTGAGTCGAATTTCAGAGCCCTGGATATCAATTGCTTGCATGAAGATGACGAAGACACAGACCTAAACGAGCTGGACGAAGAAACAAGTCCAAACAATATCAAAGATAAGTTCTTATCATCGGGCTGGTACAAAGACATAGCGTCATACCTGCTAACGCTAAAATGCCCAAATGAACTATCATTGTCCAAAGCCAGAACTTTAAAACTCCATGCAGTGAAATATTGTATCACCGAAGGTCATCTATATTGGAAAGATCCACTCGGTTTTCTGTTAGTCTATTTAGCCAATCAGAAACTCAGCGGGTTATAGATGAATTCCATGAGGGAATCTATGGGGGACATCATGCATGGAGAGCTACAACTTACAAGATCTTGAGGGCTGGGTACTACTGGCCGAAACTCTTTTCGGGCGTCGATGCCAAAGTGCGTGCCTGCAACCCCTACCAACTATTTGCAGGGAAACAGAAGCTCTCGACACTGCCTCTAGTTCCAGTCAAAGTTGAAGCCCCATTTCAACAATGGGGTCTAGAATTCATAGGAAAGATTAATCCCCATTCTAGTGCTCAACATAAGTGGATCTTAACAGCTACAGATTATTTTACTAAGTGGGTGGAAGCCATTCCAACCAAAAGGGCAACAGATTCGGTGGTAATCGATTTCTTGGAAGATAATATTTTGTCAAGATTCGGTTGTCCACGAAAGATAATCACTGACAATGCCCAGGCCTTTAAATCTATGTATATGATCAGCTTCTGTCAAAAGTATAACATTGTTCTTGGCCATTCCACAACATATTGTCCTCAGGGAAATGGATTGGCTGAGTCATCTAACAAGAGCCTGGTAAATATAATCAAGAAAGTATTGGATGAAAATAAAAGGTCTTGGCATGTGCACTTAAAATATGCATTATGGGTGAACCACATCAACACTAAAAGGTCCATCGGCATTTTGACATTTCAAATGGTCTATGGGACATACATCGTTCTACCTATAAACCTAGCTCTACCAGTGATGAAGTTATGGCAGGATCAAAACGAAGAACCCAATCATGTAACCAAAAGAATTAATCAGCTGATTGAGGTTCAACATCATAGAGTTGAAGTTGATGAAAAAATGCAGAAGTACCAAGATGATATGAAAGCATTGTTCGACCACAAGGAAGCCAACATTGTTGATATTTATATGAGAGAAATTTCTCGATTACATGGTATACCCAAGACAATTGTGTCTAACAGAGATCCAAAATTTACCTCAAATTTTTGGAAGGGATTATTTAATGGATTTGGAACAAATTTGAATTTTAGCACAACTTATCATCTAGAATCATATGGAAAAATAGAGAGGGTGAATCAAGTGATTAAGGATATGTTAAGGATGTATGTGATGGATAAACCATCAAAATGGGAAGACTACCTACACTTAGTAGAGTTTGCATATAACAATGGGTACCAAACATCTCTAAAGATGAGCCCATTTGAAGCACTTTATGGAAGAAAGTGCAACACACCGGTAAGCTGGGATAACCCAGCAGATAGAGCAGTGGTTGGGCCAGATTTACTCAGGGAAATGGAGGAGCAAATGTTGAAAATAAAACAAAATTTAAAGGCTTCTCAAGACATGCAGAAAAGTTATGTTGATAAGGGCAGAACTCACAGGGAATTTAAAGTTGGGGACCATGTATTCTTGAAAGTGAAGGCCAACAAAAGTTCCTTGAAGTTGGGAAATTGTTCCAAGTTCGCAGCTCACTATTGTGGGCCATTTGAAATCCTAGAGAGGATTGGTCCAGTAGCTTATATGATTGCATTTCCTTCATCTATGTCTGTTCATAATGTATTCCATGTATCATTGCTCAAGAAAGATATACTTGATGCTAATCATGTTATTGATTAGAATGTGATTTAGGTGGAGTAAGAAGGCGCTTTCCAAATGCATCCAGTATGCATTCTGGATCGAAAAATCAAACAGCTCCAGAATCGACCCATAGGGATTGTAAAGGTCCAATGGACCTGGTATGGTCCTAAGGATGCTACTTGGGAGCATGAGGATGCAATGTGGGCAGAATACCCGCATCTTTTTGAAGATTTTTGAAAATTTTGTTGTATATGTGTACATAATGCACCAAGGACAATGCATAAATAAGGGGAGGGGATTGTAATAACCCTAGGTCAAACCCAATTTTAAATGTAAGTACGAATGTATGTAAGCTCATGAGCTGTTTAAAATCATTTTGTATGCACCTTCCATGGTATAGTGCGCGCATGTACTGCATAGTAAAATGATAAAGTGTGCACATTCTAGGATACTGCGCACAACAACTTAAGTGCACACGATTTTGAGGCCAGGGAGCCTTTGTGTATATGTTTTGTTTTATAGGCTGGTGAGCCAGTTATTATAAGCTAGGAGGCTTATGTTTTGAATTAGGCCAGAGAGCCTAGATGTAAAAGGCCAGTGAGCCTATTTTTGTATATGTCTTATCATTAATATAAAATACATCACTGCGCGCAGACCGACCACGATAAAAGAGTATGGGGGACTAAAATTCACTAGTTAGGGAAAGGGGGGGATAAAAGTTAAGGAAAAGAGGCTAAGTTAGGGAGCTTAAGCCAAAAAGGAATATTATATTAATATTCCTTAAAGTATAAAGTATGGATAATTATTTTAACCTAAGTTCTAAGGATGGGGACGAGTGGGCCAAAGTAGCTCCCAACATGACAAGTGTCAAGTTGGGGACATGCATACATATAGTTTGGACTTAGTTCATTTTGGGGTCATTCATCCATTTTGGAAATCATTCAGTCATCCATTCAATCATTCCATGATCATGCTCTCACGCAGTCAGTTGTCCTCCGTACCTTCATGTCACTGTACCTGAACCTGTATCCGTACCCATACCTATTTGTGTACTTGGTTATCTTGGGAGTTGGACTGAAGAAGCAGGTTGTCAGGCCCATAGGATATTGAAGAGGCGGGTTGTCAAGCCTGTGAGCAATCTCTCAAGGTGAGAGAATTGCTGGGAATTGATTGCCAAAGGTGTTAAATTGCAGCTACAGGGCTCTGAGGCTTCCTGTCCGGCCTGTTGCTGAAGCCCGTAAAGGAAGTGGGGCATCCAAAGGACTGTTGAGCAGAGAGGGGGCACACTTTCTGGGGTGGGACAGGAATGTGGGGAATGAGGGAATGTAGGCTGTTAGTTTGAGTTGGAACTTGTGACATAGTCTTTGATGTTGTCTGAGATCCATTAGCCTGGTTAGGAATACCTTTACCCGGGTGGAGTTTAGTCCCATCTCGAGGGTGACCCACTGTTGAGAGTGATGAGAAGTGTGGTCTAAGGCTGGGAGGTTTGTGGAAGTTTTGCACGCAGTTGGTGAAATTCTTGCCAAGATAAGTGTCAATTGTGTGATAAATTACATGCTGCATTATTATTTACATGTTTATTTTTATGGGTTTATCCTATGTATGGTTTATAACTGTCTTTATATTTATGGGTATTGCCTGTATATGTTTATTGTTATTTCAGTATGAATCCATGCATTTACAAAATGTATTTGTCTATTTACGTTATATATATAAAGTTCCGCAAGAGCTATGTGTGTATATGTTTTAATAACATGCAGTTTGAAAAATTTATGTGGCATAGCTCAGTTGGGGCACACTTTCTGGGGTGGGACAGGAATGTGGGGAATGAGGGAATGTAGGTTGTTAGTTTGAGTTGGAACTTGTGACATAGTCTTTGATGTTGTCTGAGATCCATTAGCCTGGTTAGGAATACCTTTACCCGGGTGGAGTTTAGTCCCATATTGAGGGTGACCCACT
>JASDQU011310885.1:0-25137 GCA_032191745.1 Picea mariana | reverse complement strand
TGCCAAAATACTTGGAGAAGGTGTAGTAGAGCTTGGAAGAAAAAATGTAAAAGCAAAGAATGTTCTATTGGTTGAAGACTTGAATCATAATCTACTCAGTGTTAGTAAAATGTGTGATCAAGGATACACTCTTACGTTTGATTCCAAAAAATGTAAAATCAGAGAAAATAACTCAGGAAGATTGGTTGCAACTACAACAAGAAGATCGAACAACATATACATCCTAGACATGAAGAAGAGAGAGAAGATAGAAGCCACAAAAAAGGATTCTAAGGAAGAAAATGTCCCAAAGAGAAAAAATAAGGATGAAGTATTATTGAGTGCCACATGTTCAGGGGGAGCAGCCCCAAAGAAGAGAGTTACATTTTTCCATTAAACTCAGGACGAGCAGTCCCAAACTTTTCCATTGATGTCAAAGGGGGAGAGAAATTGGGATCATGATGATAGGGGGAGCATGAGTGTTGCCATCAATGACAAAGGGAGATATTGTTGGAAGATTGGTTGTTGTCATTGATGTCAACCCTAGCCATGGGTTTTGGACCGAATGATTGATAAAGGTATTTGGATATGAATGACAATGCACATGCATATACAATACCCATGAATGGATAGTATACATCATGTTGTTTCTGATGGTATGTGGCATGTCACGTGGATCCTCATGGTTGAGGAGAAATGAATTTTTGAAGATGACAATGTGAAATGAAGAAGGAAGTACATGCAGGCCCTGAAGATAATTAAAGAAAAGAATTACAAAATAAGAAAGTGTGAGGTCAGCCCTAATGTTAAAAGGAAGTGACATAAATGGTATAAATAAACATCATTATACATTCATTTGATACAAGTTGAATTTCAGAGTAAATAGGAAGTAAAGAAGGCCAAATTTCAAGGGAGGATGAAGTCTTTTGTTGATGTGTTCTAAGGTGTTTCGGGTAAAACACTCATAACTTCTTCATCGAGAATCCAAATGAAGTGGGAAAAATTTCATTGGAAAGAGTACAAACTGTAGTTTCTTTTGTATGAGTTTCATAATCGGATGTTAATTATTGAGCATGGGGCATTCTGTGCAAGTTCACTCTTCTGAATAGACCAAAATTGAATAAAGTCTTCCATTCTTTCTATAACCTCTTTTTGGGGAGGATTCAAGGAGTGAAAATTGGCGGAGTTTCAGAAAATACATTGAGTAATATTATCTACAAGATCAGAGTACTTCGAGAATTGAAGAATTGCAGAAATTGAAGAAGTCTCAGGAAGCATTATCAGGTTCTATGTGATGATTGGTTGGTGGTGATGATTTAATGTAAAGTTTTATTATCTCTCATATATTCTTGGGTGGAAGGAAGGGGAAAGGATGGAGAGTTCAACTCTCTCTTGATATTTGAGTATTGTATATTCCTCTTGGAGGTTTATCCCTGCCTTTACATTTGGGAAGCTGTAGCTACCTTTGGAAGTCATTACTTCCCTTGAACAAAAACTATTGATTATTTCTCATATATTGTGCATGGTGTATATTGGAGTATTGGTGTAACTCTTATACTATTGTTCATTGCTCATTGGATATAATTGAATGGTTTAAGTATAAGTTTAAAAAGGTTTTTTTAATTGTACTTGATATTGATTCAGCCCCCTCTCAGTATCAACAAGAATAAGTTTCAATTGTTTCTCTTATGATATCGTGTGCAAGGAGTGCACATTTGTCCACAAGGAGTGTGTTGACAGAGTTAAGTTGAACTCAAAGAAGCTTAGGAGAGATAATGTTGAATATTTGACAGAATTTTTGTAGAGTAAGCATAGAGCCATGCAAGGAGTGCGCAGGACAAGTTGTTTTCAGACTCTTTGTGAAAGGGAGAACAATCAAGTGGAAGAGTTCAAAGTTCGCAAGGATTGTGCCCAATGATTTAAAACCTTGGAGGAATAAGATTAGGAGATATAGTGATTTGAGCATTAAGGAGAAAAGACTTATAATTTTTTCTAAGTATGAATGTCCAAAGTTTGAAGAGAATACAAAGAGGGAAGGAGGAGGTGTCATATACCTCCAGAACCTAAGCTCTAGAGATATAGAAAGTAGAAGTGTCGAGGAGGGATACATAGGAAATTCCTAAGTACAAACACTTTACAATGCAGGAGGAGTGCATAAAGGGAAAAAAAAGATTTCATATACCACAGAAAGTTAAGCTCACAAGGGGTTGTGACCATCATCCCTTGAAGGGAAGAGTATCAAGAAATCGATGGTGAATATATCATGGGATATCCTCAGGAAGTTGGTGACCTTCACATCTGAGACAATTGTGTGAAGGATAGCCATCATGGTGCTTCGACACTTAGTGCATTCATAGGTTTAAAGAAGTTAAAGGGAGTTGGGATAGCCAAAGTCCTGAAGGATTGAAGCTATCATGACCTTTCGCCCCACAACCTATAGGTGTCAACAAATCCATGAGGTTTGGAGGAAAGGCACTTTAGGGAAGGGCTTGTGAAAGGATAAAATAACCTCAAAGCCTGAATGTCAGAGTTCGCTGCAATCATTGATAGTGGAAGGGACACATGTTGATATATCATTCTATTCATAAGTAGAGAAGTCCAAGAGTAAGGAGAGAAGGGAAAGTATATTGGAGGTCATCTGAAGCTAGAGAAGAGGACTCATCCTGATTGTTGATTGATGGGTGGAAAATTTGATAAATATTGGGTGTTAGCGGCTTGGCGAAGGAATTTATAACCTATTTTTAGATTTATTTTTAATTTTTTTGAAGGGAAAAGCATCAAGAAAGTGCCTTTTTAAACTAAGATTGGGGCTCAAAAGAATTCCTAAGAGCCAATCCAACTCATATTTGATCGCTCCTTAACCAGGAGTTTGCGCAAACCCTCGGAGAGGCAGGGGGTTTGCATCAAGTGGTATCCGAGCCATAAGTTTAAGCTTTGTATGAATGAATATTAGCACCATGCCACCAAGAAAACGTAGCGATAGACCCGTAGCTAATTGATCAATGGAGGATTAAATTAGGAGACTTTGTGAAAGGCTAGATGCCATGGAAAATGCATAGAGAAGAGCACCAGATGCAGGTGACATTAGTGAGGCGTAAAGTGAAGAAATGGAATTTGAAGGAGTTGTCGGACAAGATGTTGCAGAATAAAACTTGATGAGATTTTTTTTAAAAATGGGAGCTAGAGAAAAAATGGAAATCCCAATGTATGAAGGAAATTTAGATGTGGAATAATTGTTGGACTAGAAAAGAGCCTTGAAAAAAAAATTTCGACTATGAATAGGTTGATGGTGAAAAGAAGGTAAAACATGATGTCACAAGGTTAAAAAGGCATGCAACCCTATGGTTGGAGGAACTGCAGGTTGAAAGAAGAAGAAAAGTCAAACATAAAATTAAAAGCTGGGATATAATGGTAGCCAAGCTGAAGGCTAAATTCATACCCAAAGACTATCAAATAAATATGTTGATGAGGCTGTAGAACCTGAGATAGAAGGGTTTGATAGTAATATATTACACAGAAGATTTATATTGACTAAAAATTAGAGTTGGACATCATGAGAGTGATGAGGAGAAGGTTTCCAGATACATTAATGGCTTGAGATATGAAATCCAGAATGAAATCAGCATGGTGACTATGAGGATATTTGAAGACGCTTATCACACTACCCCGAAAGAAGAAGAGAAGTTGTCTAGAAAGAAAATCCAACTAGGCAGAGGAAAAAATTGACACAAAGGTAAGGGAATTGTCCATGAAAAGACTCAGAAGCCCAAATATGAGACTAAAAAGTTTCATAGTCATACAAATATAGGAGGAAGTTCCCAAGGAAGAAAGTATGGTGGAAGGAATTATTTTCCTCGAGGAAGAGGAAGAGGTAGAGTAGGGGAGGTTAAATGATATGCCTATGGAAAGGCAAGACATATGTCATCAGAATTCCTGGAGAAAAAGAAAGAATGAGGAGAACCTCAAATTTCTGAGGCACATAAAATAAATGTTGAGGTAGAATTTGTTGAAGATAGAAGATCCCTCATGATGAGCAAAACTCTCTTGAAACTAGAGAAGGAGGTGGAATCACCAGTACAAAGAAAAAATATGTTTGGGACTGCTTGAAATACCAAGGATAGAGTTTTCAAGGTGATTATAAATAGTGGAAGCACTGAACATCTAGTATCCACATAGACGGTGGAAAAAATGGAGCTAGAGACGACTACACATCCAAATCCATATAAATTTTCAAGGTTGCAAAAAGGACACTAGGTAATGGTAAGTGAAAAATTCCAAGCTGAATTTAGAATAGGAGGATATAAGGATGAGATTTTGTGTGATGTAATTCCCATGGATGTTTTTCATGTTTTGTTCAGAAGGCCATGACAGTTTGACAAATATTTCATACATGATGGAAGGAAAAATACCTACACCCTAGAGATGAATTGTCAAAAACAAATGTTGCTGCCAATAGAGGATAACAAGGTAAAGGAAGAAGCCATCCCAAGCATACTTCTCATGAGTTGGAAGGAGCTCTTGAATGAATTAAAGAAAGAGAAGGACATGCAGTTTGTTGTAGTGAGGAAGCCTAGAGTTATCCTTACAAGTACTATTGTGGATGATCTTCCTGAAGAAATTCAAGAACTACTAGATATTTTTTTTGAAATAGTAGTGGATGAGTTACCTTTCTCATTGCTGCCCATTAGGAGCATCAGTCATCACATTGACCTTATTCTAGGAGCCACTTTTCCAAACAAAGAAGCATATACGTTGACACGTCATGAGAATGAAGAGGTCAAGAATCAGGTCCATGATCTGTTAGGAAAATGTTTAGTCATGGAGAGCTTAATCCCATGCATTGTGCCAACTGTATTGAGTATAAAGAAGGATGGAGGATGGAGAATGTGCACATATTCCAAAGGCATCAACATGATCACTATTAGGTACATATTTCCTTCACCTGGGATGGATGATTTGATGGATTTATTGAGTGAGCAAGCTATTTTTCAAATATAGATCTTAAAATTCATTATCATTAGATAAGAATGAGAGAATGAGATGAATGTAAAACAACATTCAAAACAAATGAAGGGTTTTATGAGTATCTTGTTATTCCATTTGGCTTAAAAAAATCCCCAAGCACATTTACAAGGTTGATGAATGAAGTACTTACAGACTTCATAGGTAAATTTGTCATTGTGTATCTGGATGATATACTAGTCTTCAGTAAAACTAAGGAGGAACATTTGAGACACTTGAAATTAGTGATGAGGAGGTTGTAGCAAGAGAATCTTCTAATAAATTTAAAGAAGTCATATTTTATGAAGACATAACTCATATATTTGGGTTTTGTAATCTCTTCCAATAAGATGAAGATGGATCCAGAAAAGGTGAGAGCTATCAAATATTTTCCATCACCAAGGAGTATATTCGAGGTAAGGAGTTTCCATGGATTAGCAATTTTCAGAAGAGGCTGAGAAAAGCTTCAAGATATTGAAGGATAAGGTCACAGAACAACCAATTTTGTTTCTGCCAGATTTTAGAAAGTCATTTCAAGTAAAGTGTGATGCTAGTGGAGTAGCAATTGGAGCGGTCTTAAGTCAAGATAATAGATCTATTGCATATTTTAGTGAGAAGATGAATGATACCAAGAAGAGATACTCCACATATGATAAAGATTTTTATAGAGTGATTCAAGCCTTAAAGAAATGTAGGCATTATCTTATTCCTAAAGAGTTTGTGTTGTATAGTGATAATCAACTTTTACATTTCATCACTAGGCAATATAAGTTGAATCAGAGGCATGCAAAGTGGGTGGAATTTATGCATAATTTCACTTTTGTTATTAAACATATTTCTGGTAGTCCAAACAAATTTGAAGATGCTATGAGTAGGAGGTGTTTGATTATGCAAGAATTTCAAGTGGAGACCTTGGGGTTTGAACACCTTAAGGAAATGTATGGTGAAGATGCAGATTTCAAAGAAGTTTATAAAGCCTGTGAAAATCCTTTATTAATGGATAGGATCCCATGGATGGAATATTTTATTCAAGATGGAATGTTGTTCAAAGGGAGAAAATTGTGCATACGAAAATGCCTAATGAGAGATAATCTGTGGAAAGACAAGAACAATGGAGGCCTAGCAGGACATTTTGGCCATGATAAAACATTTGCATTTTTGAGTAGCTCATAATATTGGCCAGGTATGAGATCTGAAGTGAAGAAATTTGTGAAAAAATACATAATTTTCTAGTATGAAAAAGAGAGACAACAAAACATTAGTATTTATCAGCCATTTCATATTACAGATAGGCCTTAGGATGCTATCAGCCTGGATTTTGTGTTGGGATTACCAAGAACCCAGAGGGGAAGTGATTCCATATTTGTGGTAGTTGACATTTTCCAAAATGGCACACTTTATACCATGTCAGAAGACAAATGATGAGACACACATAACAAGTTTATTTTTTAAAGAAATTGTTAGGCTACACGGATTGTCGAGGAGCATTGTCTCATGTAGAGACACCAAATTTGTTGGTCATTTCTAGAGAACACTGTGGAAGAAATTGGGGCCATATATCAACCTCAAAAAGATGGACTGACTGAGGTGGAAAAAAAAGTTTTGGGGAATTTTATGAGGAGCTTAGTCAATGAGCACCACAATTAATGGGATCAGATTCTATCACAAGAAGAATTTGCATACAATGCTTCACAAAATAGGAGAATAGGAAAAATTCCATTCCAGATTATGGATGGAATGCACGCAAGAGGGATATCATAAATACGATATTTGGGACAGAATGAGTTCAGAAGTGTAGGAGCAGAAGATTTTGCTGCGGATATGCAAAAATTTTATTGTGAGATCAAGGAGCAGTTGCAGTACAACAATAAGAAGTACAAAGATAGAGTTGATCAATGTAAGAAAGAGCTTCAATTTGAAGGAGGATATTAGGTTTTATCACACTTGAGGAAGGATAGGTTCCCAAGGGGAACATATAACAATATAAAAATGAAAAATATAGGACCATGCATGATCCTTAGAAAGTTTGCAGCAAATGCTTATGAAATAGAGCTACCTAACAATGTGGTAATATCACTCATTTTTAATTTTCCAGACCTATATCCTTACAGGTAAGATGAAACAAGAGGATCAGATGATCATAAGGAAATTAGATGGGAAATAAAAATACATCTAGAAGGGAAGACATGGATGGGGAAGATCATAGATCAGAGGATTGGCAAGAGGACCAGAAGAAAATATTATTGTGAATACCTTGTGAAGTGGAAAGGCCAGCCAGAAGAATATGCCAGTTGGGTAAGTGACACAAACATTTTGAAGAAAGGAAAGAAACTGCAGGAGCTCGTGGACATGAGTGCATGAGTTTTTGTCCAGAGGAGTATGATGCAAGATCATCTGCATCAACATTAAAGAGAAGAAAGGTTGGAGGAAAGAACATCATCTAGCGCATGCATAAAGATGATTTGGATTCTTTAAATCGAGAGCTCATCCTTTTGAATTTTAATTTAATGAAAATAAATGTAATTAATGTATGGAGGCTAAGGCTATCCCCAAAGATCAAATTGGATCAATATCACTTTAATGTAAAGGTTGTATTGTATAGAGGTTGTTCATCAACCCCTATCTTCTTTGTAAATTCTATTTAATTCATAGTCCTTAGTAGATGGATACATTAAATCCTGATAGGGTAGAATTAAGTTGTTGGGGGGAATGATCGATGAATCACCTCTTGTATATATTTGTATCTTATTCCCAAAGAAGCTTGGTGTCTCTCATTTGTAAAGGTTGTTGCTCATTCTGTAATAGTTGTTAGCGAGAGAAAGAGATAGTTGTTTATGTTGAGAGCTAGAGAGCATTGTATGAGTTCTTGAAGAGTAGTGGAGGACTGCCTGTATGTATGTATATTTTATCGCTCAAAAGAATATAACATAGAAGCATTGACCCAAATGTTTGGTGTTGTTGTTACTATGTTTATTTGAATGAATGGTAGGCTTTCTGTTCATTTTAAATTCTTTTTTTATATTGTTCTTGTGTTTGTGAATGTATTTTGTGGTCAAATACATGTATTTATAGAGTTAGAATAAGTTTCAATTTTTTCTCTTCTGAGAGATCGTGCAAGGAGTGAACATTTTTCCATAAGGAGTGCGTTGATAGACTTAAGTCTAACTCAGATACTCTCATGATAGATAACATTGAATCTTTGATAGTAGTGGTGCAGAGGAAGCACAAAGCCACACAAGGAGTTCGCAGGCCAATTTTTTCTCGAACTCTTTCTGAAAGGGAGAACAATCGAGTGGAAGAGTTCCAAGGTCACAAGGACTGTGCCCAAGGATTTCAAACCTTGGAGGAACAATATCAGGAGAGATAGTGATCTGAGCATTGAGGAGAAAAGTATTAGAAATTTTTCTAAGTCCAAATTTCCAAAGTTCAAAGAGATTGCATAGAGGGAAGGTTGAAGTCTCATATAACTTTATAACCTAAGCTCAGGAGAGATAACAACTAGAATTTTCGAGGAGGGATACTTAGGAAATTCCTAAGTCCAAACACTTTACAACGTAGGAGGAGTGCATAGAGTGAAGACAAAGATTTCATATACCACGGAAAGTTAATATCAGAAGGGGCAGTGACCATGATCCCTTTAAGGGAAGAGTATCATGAAATTGATGGTGAAGATCCTTTGGGATATCACTAGGGAGTAGGTGACCATCAGATATGAGATAGTTGTGTGAAGGATACCCATCAGGGTTCTTCGACACTTAATGCATTCAGAGGTTTATATGAGTGAAAGTGATCCGGAATAGCCGATTTCTAGAAGGAGAAAAGAGATCATGACCACTCATCCCACAACTGAGAGGTGTAAACATATCCATGAGGTTCAGAGGAAAGGAACTTTAGGGAAGGTCTTGCAAAAAGATAGAAGAACCTCAAAGCCGAAAGGCTGGAGTTCACTGCAGCCATTGATAGCGGAAGGGACATGCATTGACATATTATTCTATTCGAAGGTAGAGAAATCCAAGAGTAAGGGGAGAAGGGAGAGTAGACCAAATTTCATATGAATATAGAGACGAGGACTCATCCTAACCATTGATTTAGAGGTGGACACATGGAGAAATCCTGAGAGTTCAGGGGTATATCACTCTGGGAGCTCGAAAGAGAACATTGATTTCCAAGAACCTCGAAGCCCGAAGCTTAGTGCCTTTTGGGTTAATTCTCAGGTCGCATACCAAAGTCGTATGAGGACAGGGTCGTAGCGAAGGAAGTTAGCACATATCATTTGATATATTTTTTTTTTAAAGGGAAAAGCGTCAGGAAAGTGCCCACGGGTTTCAAAGAACCTACACAGAGAACTAAGGATGGCCTATGTAAAGTAAAATTGGGGCTCAACAGAAGCTCTAAGAGCCAATCCAACTCATAGTTGATCGATGCTTGACCAGGAGGTCGTGCAGACTTTGGAAGAGGCAGGGGGTTTGTGTTAAAATGAAAGGATAAATAATCGACAGATTTCATTGTCTTGAATAATCTTAAGATTTTGTCGAGTGATGTTAAACTAATTGATATGAGTGAATTCAGAGACATGCCCTTCACCATCGAACTTTCAGTTTTTCAAGTGATTAACCTTCTCAATTGGTATTCCCTCGGTGGGTCTTGGAAAAATTAAAGGGTTATATGATACAAATATACAGAGAGGATCCATACGATTGTAAAAAAATCAATTAAATGATGCGACATGGGTAGGTTTTTCATCTAGCCCTCCTTCTAGCACCAATTCTATTGATGGGATGAAATTTTCCTTTGTCAACAATAAGGGTTACCCCTGATAATAAGTCCGAATAATACCTTACACTGTTTCAAATAGGGAACCCATCTAGATTGTGGCCACACATCCACTTATGATTTTGAGTTCATCGGTTGCAGCCTGATCCACTGATGAAGGTTTTGTAAACTAAATAATGAAATGCACCTAATATAATATGCATGGATCTAGAAGAAAATAAGGACACCAAAAAGAGAAGGTATATCTAACCATGCTCTTGTAAATGGTATGGGAAAGATTTCATGTAGTGAAAGATAAGGATATGAATAAATAATTGCAATCATTTATCGTCCTATGTCAACAAATTTAGACAAATATTCCCTAAAGTATAGAAATAACAATGCAATAACCATACATAAGAATAGTATACAATATGAAGTAGATCCTTACACAACCCGAGTGATGAGAAAAAAGAAAAGGAATAGTCCATAATACGTCCAACATGAGAATGAAAGTTTTTCAAGAAGAAACTTGGCCAAAAGGGCTTATGATCATTAAAAGTTTTAGTAATAGTACATGAAAGATCAATAAGAAAAAAATCCCCTTACTTGGATACAATCCCCATATTTATTTAAGTTCAAATTGACTCTTGTCCTTCTGCATCCCCCCTATGACCTTTTATTGTTTTATTGACAAACTTTTTTCCCTATACCCTTCATAATGTTGAGATAACAAGGACAACATAAATGCTTATGATTAATTGTATAATATTCAGTTACATTTAAATTTTTTCATTTAGCATTGGTGAGCCATCATAGATTTTGGCCATAGTGCACCCTACCCACCATGGAGACTAGTGTGGACATGGGAAAATGCTTCTTTCTCTAGGTTTGGGATTCAATCATAATGAGATTCATAATGCTTCTTTGGCCATTTGAGTTCGATTCATTTTTTCTTCTCCCTTGTTGCTGAAATAATTATTTTCATTGGTGTTGCTCTATCATCTTTGGTGACATGTCATTTTTGTGAGGGTATTGTTGCATACTGATAGATTTCCTACTAGTTAGAAGGTAAGAGAAAAGGTAAGAGAAGAAATTAGGGAGGGATTTGTGTCCTAGTTTTTTAATTCAAACACTTACGTATCTACAATTTAGTCTTACCTACTCTTCCCTAGCCTACTTGGATGAAAATGGGAGTTATTTGAAAAAAACCATTTAAGGAACTTGTTATAAACCATCTTACTTAATCGAGTGTCGATGTCCCTACCTCCAATCAATATCAAGGCATTTAAGAAATCTCAGTCATGTGATGTGTTTCTATAATAATAACAATTTAATCAGATACCATATTCCTCATTGGATGTATGAGGCTTAGAAGGTGGTGTATATCCTATGGTGATGCATCCTAATTAAATAACATCCCTTATTCTTACCTAGAACAATTCAAACCTATTTTTTTAAACCTATGATCAGGTGGAAGTGGAAATTTTCTTTCCCTGGTATGGGGATCTCTGTTCTTGGTGATTCAAATTTTGGAATTTAAAATACCATCCTTTACAAAAATCAATTTTTTATTTCAAACGTTTTCCTTGGACAAGACATGGTTACAATTTTTCATCTTATTCAAAACACCTTCTTTGATTTTTTTTTGCATAGGTATGTTTTTGTGTGCTTTGAATTCAAAAGTTGTGACACTTGTCTCCTTCACTATATCATGGAATTTTTTAATTTTTTTTTAGGCTTCATAATATGAAAAAGACAAAAAGATTAATTTTTTATAAATAAAATATAGTGGGTAGAGAATAAATATCTTTATGATTAAAATGTATCTATATGAAATATATAAATGTGTATCACACTTAAACAAAGTATATATTCCAAGTCCATCATTTATAGTTGGGTCTTTGTATTTCTTTAGGAGTCGTACCGTGATTTTTAATTTCTACTCCTCTAATTGGTTATTCTTCAAACTCTTATGGAGAATCCTCTATGCCTCATGTGATAATGTTTCATTCCATCAATATTTCTAGAATGTGTTGTTTCACAAGTGATTATTCTATAATCCCAATGTTTAAGAAATAATCATAACTTGTCTCGACCATTACTAAAATTTCCTAACCATCCATGTTGGTCTTACCGGTGTGAAGTTGTTCTTAGTTAAACATCACATCTAGTGTTCATATCTCATGCCGCTATAAAAGTAATCCCCATATCCTTGTCATTAGCAAGTCTTCTCCCATCAAATGAAATATTATTTTCTAGAACCCTAGACTCATTTTCATCATTAGTAGGTTTCCTTGAGCTCAATATATGGTACTCACCATTTGCAATTGATTGCATGGTTTTCCTTATGTTTGATAGAAAGACCTTTATTCACACATTAGGATTAATGTTATACCTTTGCCACCATTAACCTTATTGATGGAATTCCTCAATTTTGACAGTCATCTTCATTAATGATTATAACTTAGAGGGTCTTTTGTTGTGTTATTTTTATCTAGTACATTTCAAAGTCATACTTGATGATGCATTCTCTCAAGTTTTTGTCCAAGACCTCGAATTCCATGATGTTCTTATTACTATTTCATGTCGGTTTATGGGGGATGTTGTATTAGTCCATTCTTTTGAAAAATCTCTTCCTATCAACTCCAACTCATCTATTTGAGAATTAGATAAAATAAAGACCTTTATAGTACCTTGTGGATTGAATTCGTTAATGGTGGGATCCATCATATTTGACAGTTGGTATACATCAATAAACCTCTATCAAGTTATAATAAAAGTTTTTGACCTCAACACATCGATTCACACTTTCTAGGATGCATCACATAACATGGTGCCAATTATATTAATTAGTGGTTTACATTAAGTATGTCAATCATATACATCAACGAAAAGTGAGTAAATGGTTTCTCACATGTTCAAACTAATTTAATGTATTCACATGGTATAGAGTCATAGTTTTCCATATATTTTGAATTAAGAACATAGGCTATGGCAACATCTCTCTTTGGATTTACTACTTGAGCTCATTTGTAGTACATGTAAATTATTTGATTTTCATACTATTCATGAGGTATTTAAAACAAATTCATTTATACATTTATACTTGTTCTTCTACTATACGCTTAGACATAGATCCTATTTTTCTTTTTGCATGACTATGATCTATATTTGACATGGATCTACTATGCATTCATTTGTGACCAAGGTTCTATGTTTTTTATACTTCATGTATATGGAATTTACATGATATAACATCCATTCTTAGTTTCCACCTAAACATGGATATTATTTTCTAGGAAATTTCATCTAATACCTTCGTCTTGATTGTAGGTACCTTTCAAGTCTTTAGTCCAACGCAATTCTCGTTGGTTTAATTCCCAGAATCCTATGTGATTTATAATGTTTTTTAGTCATCATATCCTCCTCTATTGTGACACAAACAAGACATTTGTTATACTTATATTTGGTTACCTATGAACCCACGAGTTGATCTATACCTCTTTCATTCCTTCATCCTAGGAAATATAAATAATTTTGGCATATTTCTTCATCCCTTTTTGTTGTGATCATGACTTGTAGATGTGCAACTTGAGAGCACTTGAATGTTATTAGTTATAAACATGTGAGCACCCTCAAAGTGGTGCAGAAAAAAAAATACATAATGAATGAGATTTGAAAATATTATGAAGTATGTACACTCTCTATTTCACTCCCCAACTGTTGTAAACACTTTCAAATCACATAAAATAGATAATCCATGGGTAGGGGATGGGACACCACACCATTGTGTTGGATAAATAATTCATTATTTGTTATCCTTTGTTCGTAAACTACTCTCCTTCAATAGAACCCTCCTATTTCTCCAAATTTGATATAATATTGAGTAGGTTTGAATCATCCTTTCATTCACTTTCAACAATGATATTGTGAACCTTTATGTAATTGTGTTTGATAAGTGGACAAGCTTGGAGGAACCTTGGATCGAGTGATAAAGGTGTTGGAAGAAAGATTAAGAATATTTTTGTTGATCATATTTGATTTGTTATAATAAATATATCTCTTCTTACACCCCCCAAAAATAAATTATTATGTATTGATGTAGTCATAATCATTGCTTGAATTTAGGAATTGTTGTTGTTCTAGTTAGCCTAGAACTAGTTATAGTTCATGATATTTAAATTAGTACTCTTCATTTATTACACTAAAATAAATTTGAGGAAGGTTTTGTCTATTTTATCTGTGTGCAAGTATAAAATAAGCATAAAATTATGTGTTTTATGAGGCCTCGTCTCTAGTGCATTATGAAATAAAACGTATCACCAAACAACTTTTTGATGGTCTGCTATAATTGGCACGATAGCGATTTCATTTTATAAAAGTGCACTGGTAAGTTTACGTGCCATAAATATTTGTGTAGTAGTGCATCCTTGTTAACCAAATCCATTGGTGATATTAAAATAATCACACTGGTAAAAATATTGGAATACTTGGTATGTCAGGGAATTATGTTGGATTCCCAATTACTGGTTCTCTACACAACCCAAAGTAATGCAAAAAAAAATTTGGTTCTCCAATTGCATTGTAGCACCAGTGCATTAATATTAACACATCACACCACTTAATTTTCAATAAAACACTTTAATCTAGTAGTTCCTTTATGTGCAATAGACCCATCGGTAATGTAACGAGTACAACATTGGGTCAAATATTTAACAATTTAGTAGTGTAGTGCATATTATGGAATGGACCGGTAAAATACGTAGTGTTGCGACAAGAAACATTGAAAAAAAGTTTGTGGAAATTATAGCACCACATGGCGACGTTATTTTTTTGATACACACAATCTTTTGTAGTGCATAGTTACTTTTTTAGTCATGTCAGTTATTTTTCTACATTTTCTTGTAAATACAAAATAATTTTATTTTGTTAAATACAAGATATGTGTGTGTGTGTGTGTGTGTGTTTCATAATTTCAATTCACTTTACCTATATATATGCACCTAAAAATATTTGTACAAGGAGAAACAACGGATCGAAATGTAGACATTTCTACATGAGTGGGAGGCTAAAGAGAGTTATATGTAAACTATCATGGATATTCCACTCGAAGAGTTTGTCACAATAGATCTAATAAATAAAATGAAAATCTACACTATGCAGGTTAAATTCCTTTAGATTCCAGAATATTTAGTTACTGATTTACTACTTATGCATGAAATAGATAAAATGCGAAAAATAGAGAAAACTAAATACAATCACACACCATCAAAAGAATTAAAAAAAATAAATCTTTGGGAAACCCTTAGAGGATAAAACCCATCCATAAGGTGAGGTTTCTCTGCTCTCTTTTCTTTGGTATGGAATATGATGCAAGAACAAAGGAGAAGGAACTCATTATGGAGTCACCAGAGACCTTTGTCCTATTAGGTTGCTACTAAACATCAACCCCCTCTATTATTCTCTCTAAGTTGCCACTCCCAATCATTCTTCTTTTCTATGGAACAAAATACAATACCATAGAGTGGAACCCCTTCTCCTCCTAGTGGCCAAATATTTAACATAGCTTGATATCCATCTAAGAGTAAAATTTTTACTTCCCCAACCCTAAATTGTGATAAGGTTTTGGACCTTCTATATTGTTCTTAGAAATTACACTATGTAGCTATCCTAATATGTCTAAGTAATAGAGGATGACATGGCATCCACTTGCACCATGGTGATCAATATAGTAGCTCAACTTGCAAGAGGTATAACATTCACATACAAACTTTGATTGAGGTGATTCTTGCACACCTAGAAATGTATCGATGTATAGAATATAGAACATTCCTCCATAGTAAGGGTTGGAGAAAAAAAAATGGCGTTTAATGCCTAAAAATTGCTTTGGAATATTTCAGATGTTTTTTTAGATCCAAATTTCCAAATTTGGACAAGTTTCCAAATTTGGACAAGTTTCCAAAATGGCCTTGCAAGTTGACTCCTTCAATTTTTCAATAAAAAAAGTACTGAGATAGATGAAAAATTATATAATAATCCAATCTAGATCATACCTTCACATATAGAAGGATTTTGGTCCCCGAAATATTTACTTAATAAGGTGAGAAAATGTTTCCTCTACCTCCTCCCCGGAGTACCACATTTCTTTGCATGGATGTTTTCTATAGCAGGAAAACCCCCTCTACGGACTACATGAGGGTTCTAAAATGTAGGAAGAGCTAAGCATCTAAAGTCTCCTACTTTCTATCAACTATCCCGAAATTACCCCACAATCATACATAAAAAAAAAAGTATAGGGATTTGGTAGGCATACCTTAAACTCTGCATCTGGTGTCGATCCATTTGTGCTCGTTTGTTTCCTGAATGCAAGTCTCCTCCCAAGGCTAAACTGCATTCACCAAAAGACAAACAAGAAACTACAAGCATGAATTCTATATATAGATTAGTGGGTTATACATCATAATCAAAAAATCTAAGCAAAACATAAATATGTAAGACATCATTTGGTGGGATGGAAAAAGTACTTCTTTATATTAATCTCACAAAATTCGTTTACAACATGAGACCAACACTGCTCCTTTAACTTGTTCCTAGGCTTCTCTTCACCATGCACCAACTGCTTCCATGTGTTCTTCTCCCCTTCAGTTCTCTCTATGGAAATGGCAAGGATTTGCAAAGGAGGAGAATGGCATTCTGGCTCAACTCATAATGTGGTTGAAAAATATTGGGACAACGGGGGAGTTTTGAAATGGATAGAGTTTCTATGCTCTCATGATTATTCTTGGAATGGAGCCCGAACACCTTATTTTATAGGACAAAAGAGATAGTAATGGTTGGGGTGACTAGCTATGGTCTGTCAAATGGTTAAGTAACAGCCCATAAACCCATATCCATATTCAATTTTTATTTTTTGTGATTTTTTGTGAGTGTACGCAAGTTGTAGTGGTGCAATAAGCATATGTACGTGGGTAGTAGTCATGTAGGTCACGTACACCCTCAAAACAATGGTTTTTAGAAGAGTTGTTCAGTGATGGCTTTGCAAAGATAGCAAGTAAGATGGCCTGATGCTAGGTATGCATGTCTGGTGTAGTTTAGGGTTATAACAGATGCCTCCTAATGTGTGAGGTTAGACGAGAATCCAATGGCCGAAATACATTACAAATATTCACCAATGTACGGAGTGAGTGGGCCCAGGGACTAGAGTTTTGGAGGTGCCATCTACAAAATAACAATTTGTCTCACTGAGGCGGGCATACCCATGCTTGGGATGAAATAAAATCATGGTTACCAATCAAATACACTATAGATCCATGTCATATAACTATATAAAGTGTAGCCGTGATGAATACACATTAGATCAACATCTCAAAATCAAAATATATACATGTATAGTATCCATCTTCAAGAATCCAAAGAGGCCTGATGGATGGAGATGAGATCTTCAGAGCTCATGAAATAACTTCAAAATATTCAAAACTAAGGTAGGAGTGTAATATAATTGTATGAATTGACTACCCAGAGGTTTTTCACGGCTCATCGAGAATGGACAAGAGGATCTTGATGATCAAGTAGAGAACTTCATTGATTTCAAACAAGGACTTGATTGGTCTTTCGGGGTGGTTGGGCATGAGAAAAAGAGACAAACCAAAGAAGGTTCGACTCAAGTTTAGTAAAAATTCCCTTGGACAAAAGCACGACAAAAGATGAGACTCAAGCAACATGGTATTAACATAAGTTCACGATGCAAGAGGCAACACAAAGTCTCCATATGTATGGAAGGATAACCAAATGGAAGAGGACACAACTCTATGTAGCGAGAACAACTTCCTAAGGTCATATTGAATCCTAGGAATTGATGAACAAACAAAAGGATGTGCTTTGTCAAAGGGTGACTCATTGTGCTGTTAACAAAAAGAAAATACTTTTCCCTTCCTTTTTTTCGGGTATATTTGATTTTTTTTTGTCTTTTTCAATTTTTTGGAAGATTTGAAAAAGAATAAAAGAATGCTACATTACAAAGGAGGATCGATTGTCAAAGACATACTAGTTTCAAGCACAAGGAACAAACTAATGCTCAGAGAAAGGGGACATATGTAGGAAAAGGACACTTGGGAAAAATCCTCCATGGGTCAAGTTGTCAAGATGCAGAGGCAAAGTGCTACAAGGATTGTGTATAAGGCATGCTTCAAATGGTTCAATTGAGAGAAACATGGAGCTGACATTAGGCCAAAGATGCAGGGATGCAAATGTGATTAACAAGACACAACGATAACATCCTTTGACGTAATTTTAACGAGCCCAAAGGAGGTAAGCTCAGAGGTTTTTCATTTTTAGAGAGTCTGAAAAAGCGTAAAAGGAGACACTATTGGGGTACCTTTTTTCAAAGGTATTCTAGTCAGCTCGAAAAAGAGGTAAAATAGAATTGAACAGATGTCTATTCAAAATCATTTTAACAAGTGTGACAAAGACACTATCACTCGACAATCTTTTCATATTTATGGAGTCTGAAAATAGCTTAACTATGGACTCTGTAAGGGGTGTCCTTCTGGATCAATTTAACGAGTATGAAGAAACAAGGTCACTCGGCCATCTTTTCAATTTTAGGGAGTCTAAAAAGAGATTAACTATGGACTCCGTGGGGGTTGATTTTCCATAAATTTAGTCCCTTAGGCCCGAAAAAGGGTTAAATCTATACCTGAGAATACTCTTCTAGAGAACCGAGGCTCCTAGAGTATACCTTTGTTCGTACATTTGACCATTTGGATCGAAAAAGGGGTAAACTACCACCAGACATACATTCCTTCGAGTTTCAGTTTGGCGAGCGTGAAGGGAAAAAAGATCGCTCAACAATCTTTTCATGTTTAGAGGGTTTGAAAAGGGATTAAAAGAAGACTCGTTGTGTTTTGGGAGTCCCAAGGGTGAGGTGAAGAGTGATAATGAATCATGGAAGTGAGGTTTAAAATCATAATTAGGGACAACTAACAAGGACTCCTAAGCCTATGATCATTAACGATGACATGGAGACCAAAATTCAACCAGGATCTACCTAGGGCATCCATGTGAAGGTAGGCTCTACCACTAAATTACGACACTTCTAGAGAAGGAGTTAGGGTTCTTTGTCACAATTCAATGGGATCAATCCTACGGCAAAGAGAAAAAGACAACGAGGTGCAACAAGTGGAGGTGGAATCCTATCTTACATGCACAAAGTTGGAAAAATGACTTTTTACCAAAAGACCTTTAAAAATGACCCAACTCTCAAAAAATTTCGCAAATACCCAAAGTAACACTTATCGTAACATCCTCCAAGAAACTCAAGAACCATAGTAAATGATTTTCAAGCTAGAAAAAATGACAAAAGGGTCCAAAAATTGACAAAAAGGGGCCAAAAAGTCTATAAATAGAATAGTGGTAGCTTATTATCACCATTGTAAATTGATAACTGCCCAAAAGTAAAAAAAAACCCCTTTGCCAAAAGAGTTTATTCTGTGAGCTTCAGTGGACAAAACAAACTTTCGCTTGGACCAAGTAAGTACAAATTAGCCTCTCTTGCATTTCCATCCTTCATTTTTGGATTTATTTTTGTTTTTTTTTGGGGGGGGGGTGTTGACCTTTAAAGAGGTTGGCACTGCATGTACATGGGTTGTACAAGAACAACCCATGTGTACATGCGGGAAGAAGGTAATTTGATCGAATGCACACGCGACTGTCACCAAGACAGCCTGCATACACCCTCAAACAAGTGGAAAAAATTAAAAGTAAAGAGTTAACTCTCCAAAATTTGTCATTTTGTAGGATGTATGTTCATTGGAGAGATAGGAAGCATGAGGACATTGATTTTTTGGTCTCATAGGACCCTGCTGCTATCGTTGTTTTATCACAATGCGGGTTGTTAACTTTCTTCTAGTGTCCTTTTATGAGGGAACAACCGAGGTTGATAAATTCTTTGATGGATTACTAGCATCCTGACGCAGAGGTATTCATGCTCGAGGGGCAGTCGTTGACTCCAATGACTTAAGACATTTACTTCCTAACTGGTCTCTCGAGGAAAGGAGATCCAGTCAACTTGCATACCTTTCCCCCTGGGCCTCAAAACATTGAGGAGTTGATTGAACTCCATTGCGAGGTTGGTACTGAGAAAGTAGGTTCTCAGGTGCCTATACATAAGATCAACAACCTATCACTCAAAGTGATAGTTCTACTCATTGGGTGGATCACTAGATCTGCAGCATTTCATCAGGATTTCCAGGTGCACATGCATTATGCAGTACATTGCTTAAATGCATGTATTTTAGACTGGAGTACAACCATGCTGGATTGCATGAAGAGACAAGTAAGAGAGTGTCAAATATGGGAGCACCGAAACTTCGAGTTTGGGATTGTTTTGTGTTCCTTTTTCTTCGAGAGGGTACCCAGTCTCAGTCCTCGAGAGACTGTATGAGGGCATGAGGCTTCTCTCCCAGTGCTATGCATATGGGCAACATTATTTCCATGACAGTGGGGAGGGAGGACCATCGAGGCCTTCGATGATAAATTTTTTGACTGGTGGTCACGATAGATTCCGACAATAGAGGACTACCCCTATGTTGGGATCGATTTTTATAGGGATCCTGACATGCCTGTACCTCCCAGAGTGGAGTGAGGAGAGATGGGTAAGTTTGATTTTCAAAGTTATTTAATTTTTATATCTTTTTATATATATCATTTTTTTTTTGTATACCAGATTATCTGACACTTATGTATCTGTTATGTATAGATTTGGGACTAGCGCATGCAACAAACTTCTCGAGGACCAGGCAATGTCCTTGACTAGAGGTAGGACCAACAACAGTTGCCAGACCAATAGTAGCAGCAGGGGGGCCTCCATCTGAAGAGGCTGAGAGAGTATTGAGACAGGTGGAGCGGAACCTCACTGCACTCACTCGTACAGTCCCTATGGCGAAGATCAAGGATCTCCCACCGTTGATGCAACCTCATGTAGTTGGGATGCCACAGACTTGGGTCCAGCTCTTTCAGCATTTGGAAAACATCGTTTCTCACTATGGCAGGGCCAACGAGCCCCTCCCTTAGCTAGGCTAGATTGCTTACGTACCAAGAGAACTTTTTGTATATTTTTGAGGGCATAAGCCCCTGACTCTTACTAGACATATTTTTTAGGCGCTTGCACCCACCCATGTACTCTAATATTTTTGATATATATATGGATATTTTACATATTTTTAGTCTTATGGATTATATCTATTTTACAAAAGTATTTACATGTGCATGTGTGTGTTTTTCCTTACATGTGTGCAATATGCCAATCTAATACATGATTAGCTAGAGTATCTATGATTTGATTCAATTTCCTAGGAACATGGATATACACAATGTAATCAAAGATTCATTCTAAGAGATGTACCCTGAGGAACCATGGGTGTAGTGTAGGATCTAAAAATAAGTAAACCCAATTTAACTGGGACACAACTAGCTGAGCATCAAAGTAGACTCGAAGATGAGAGATACCATGCGAAAAAGTGTCACGATGCAAATCTTAAACTACGTTGTATTAAGTGACATTGTTTGTGGCGTCACCTAAATAGATACCTCCTGAAGATAGGAACTAGCATTGAGGTGTAAAAAACACCCAAGATGCGGAAGCAAGCCTCCGAGTGTGCTAGCTAGCAATGTTCACAAACCCAACAAACACCTCTAATTCACTTGACATCTACCACAGTGAAAAAGATGACACAAAAAATGACACGTCCATAAAACCAAAAATACAAAGGCTAAAAATTGTACAAGAACTATACATATGTTGCAAGAAGTCACCCAAGGTGACCCACCTACGAGTAATACTTCTTGAGTTAGAACCCATTTCTAGTCTTTGCCAAAGAATTTCCCTGAAAGTCCACCAGACGATAAGCACCCTTCTTTAGAACCTCCTTCACGATGAAAGGGCCGAATCACATGGGTTTGAACTTGCCTGCACCCAGGGGGTCGTTATCTTGGTCGTAGACTAGGACAAGTTTTCGTTAAGAGAAAATCTGAGGACTGACTGATTGATCATACTGACACTTGCCCTTTTGTTTGTGAGCATCGTTAGCCAAGGATGCATCTTGAAGCTTCTCATCAAGCTACTCAAGATATAATAAACACTCTTCAATCGGTGAAGTGTCTAGAAATAAATGTACTGCCAATTTTAGAGAGGGGATATGGCACTCTATAGGAAAGATTGCTTCCATACCATAAATGAGTTGAAAAGGTGAGAAACTGGTTGCAGTCTTAACATATGTTCGGTAGTCCCACAGTGACAAGTACAACATCAAATTCCAATTTGACCTAGCCTAATTGATCATTCGTTGTAGAATATTCTTATGGTATTTATTCATAGCTTCCACCTGACCATTCACTTGTGGGTATTAGGGTGACAAATTTTCTTTCCTCAACCCAGGATTTGATTCTTACTCAGACATCATTTTGTTCTGAAAGTGACTGCCATGGTCAGTGACAATCTCTCTCGGGACGTTGAACCTTTCTATTATTTGGTTAAACAAAAAGAGAGTTGATGTCTCGTCATCATTTTTAAACATTGGCATAGCTTCGACCCACTTCAAAAATTATTCTACTTCTACTATGATATAACGGTGCCCCCTTGTGGAGGGGGGGTTGCATGTAGTGTAATCAATCCCCCACTTGGTGAAGGGACCAACTCTGATGACGAGAAACATGGGAGCCGGGTGTTCCCTCATCTTTCGAGAGAAGATATGACATGGGTGGCACTTCTTGACCGATTCAACACAATCTTTCATTAATGTCGGTCAAAAGTAACCAACTCGTATAATCTCTTGGGTTGTTGCCAACCTAGACAAATGACCGCCACATGATCCTATCTGGCAATCATTAAGTACGATTTCTGCTTCTTCATGAGTGAGACACTAGTGAAGGATGCAATATACACCTCAACGATACAAAGTGTCCTCGAGTATGAGATATTTCTTGGCCCGATGGAGTATACGAAAATGCTCATCATGAGAAGCATAGGTGGGGAACTTCAAAGTCAAGAGATAGACTAGTATATATCCATACCAGGGGTCCAAAGATGCAATCAAATTATGTCTCCTTTGATAGGCGACTCCTTGGGTGTAACATCACTTGATTCGACTGGAATTTTCAAAATGATTTCTGCGAAGACCAATGACTTTTTCGATTTCACCGAGACGAAATCCAAGTCGAATGCTTGGAGGATAACTACCCATCTACTGATATTTCTGCCGATTACACATCTTGCCAAGACGTATTGAAATGGATTCACAATGGCAATGACAATGGTCTTGTGAAACAATGTAATGATGGAACCGCTGTACAACATGAACGGCTGCCAATGCAAGTTTTTCAACTTGGGAATATTTGAGTTCCGATCCAACCAGGGCTCAACTCAAGTAATAGATCACGTATTCTGATAGAAAATCATCCTCCTGAACCAAGACCATGTCGATCATCGACTCTATAGCAGCCAAGTACAATAATAAATATTTATTATAATTGGGTGGCCGAAGCAGAGGAGTAGACGTGAGGGCAAGTTTCAACACTTCAAAAGAGAATTGAGCAGCTTCATCCCAATGAAAAGGAACATCCTTCTTCAGTAAATGCATGAAACATTTTGTGATCTTGGCATTGTTTGCAATGAAATGTCCTAATAATTTCTCTTTTCTCTGTAAACTTTGAAGATGATGGATTGTGCACGGGGGAGGCAAGTAAATTATCGCCTCAACCTTTAGAGGATCGACCATGATCCCTGTTGTCAAACTATGAAACCAAGACCTGATGTTACGAAAAAACATCATTTGTTTGGATTCAATCAAATCTGGTAGTAGCGACATCGCTTAAAGATATGTCAGAGGTGTGCTGGATGATTAACTCTTTTATGAGATCGTGATGCTAAATCATCAATATAATCCTCGACTACATGTTTGAGGTCATGGAAAGAAAAAGACATGGCCTGCAGAAAAGTAGCTCCAACATTTTTCATACAAAAAGGTATCTTCCGATAAGTGAATGTACCCCATGGACAAATGAAAGCAGTTTTGTGTTGGTCTCTAGGGTTGATCTATATCTGATTGTATCCCGAAAAACCATCCAAGAAAGAAAAGGCCTCGCAACCTGCACATTGATTGACTATCTAGTCAATAAATGGCATGGGGAAATTATTGTTTAGACAGGCTTTGTTCAAATCATGGAAGTCCATACATACATGAATCACACCCTTGTTTTTTTTGAAGGGCATGGGATTTGACACCCATTGAGTCAATTGAACGGGGTAGATGAAACCATCTTTTAGTAGTTTCTCTACTTCAACCTTAATAAATGCTTCTTTCCTGGGATTAACTAGATGAAGCTTTTGTCGGACCAGCTTGGCATCAGGATATGTCATGATTTCATGTTCAATGATTCTTGGATCTATGCCTGGAATTTCCCCATAAGACCAGGAAAACATGTCGCAAAATTCTTTAAATAAATCCGTGTAGATTCGAATCTCCTCGGGGGAGCAATCTACTCTGACGAATATATTCTCCATGATGCCAGGGATTCTGGAGATATCAATAGTTATCATTTTATCGATGGTTTCTTTATTTCCTTCAGTGTTAACAGCTTGCATAGACAAAGGATTGTTAGGACAAGCCCTATCTCCAATCATAGTCAGAGTGAGTTCTCCTGCTTCAATTCTTCTTAAATCTGGGAGAAAATAAGATCTGTGATGGAGATCATCCCAGGGTCTGTCTAGACTAGTCATTGCCTCAATAATCACCTCGTCTAGGGGAAATACTAAGTCTAAAGAATCAGTATCGATGAAGGAACCTTGAGCCCAAATAGGCTCGAGAACCGGATATAACTCCTGTGTGGGAGTCAGATCAGGGTCAACAGAAGATTACTGGAATATAGAGTACACAACTTATTCCATGGACAAAGGCAGAGTCCACAGATCATTAAAATAAGTTGTGCGAAACAATGAGATTCAAAATATTTCAGCCCTAGGCTGGTCGTGGACAGTCGATATGTAATGGACATTTTTGGTCAGAGGCAGGTAATTGAAAGTACCCATCAAAGGTGGGCCTAAACCAACCCCTATATTAACAATGTCAAGCTGAGGGTTATCAATCATCAGTACCATGGACACCCCTGATGTGTTGGGTATGTGTTATATTCTTTGCATGTGTGTGTGTGTGGGTGCGCCAGATAACTGCGTCTGGCGATCCGTACAAACTAGGGCTCTGCCGTTGCGCCGGGCGCTTCCTAGGGGGGTCCTAGGGGGGGGCAGGTATGCCCCCCCTGGTTACGTGGAGCGTTCGGCACCGGGCGGTAGCCCGGGGCCGACGGGGTTTGGGGCCGCGCCCCGAGTACGCGCAGCGTTCGGCACCGGGC
>JASDQU011310884.1:8315-25030 GCA_032191745.1 Picea mariana | reverse complement strand
GCGAGAATTTCACACCCTAGCTAAAGGTAGCCTGCGAGAATGGGTCATTCTCGCACCCTAGGATATAAGCAACCTACGAACTCTCTTCAAAAATATGTTTTCTGGGAAGAGATGAATGTCGCTTTTCTCAGGAGAAATTTCTTATTAGGAACCTGAGTACACCATCATCAATACACCATTAAGATGACCAAAATCATGGGTAACAGGAGGGACATTTCTGCTCAGAACTGCCTCCCTTACTTTGGTTTTGATAGAATCCACCACCTTAGTGATAGGGAGGGATTCATTCTTGAAGATTCTCCTATTTATCTCCTTCCATATTTCCCAAATGACCATCCCCGGAGTTAACCCCCATCATAAGTTGAACATTTAATTTTCGCTATAGTGTTCCCTCTAGTTCCCCAGAGTTGCTCTGATATCACCCTTTACTCTATCAATCTGTCGGTACACTATAGATACCCAATCCCAAACCTCTGCTATATAGAAGCACCTGTCTAGTATATGGTCTGCTATCTCCTTCTGAGCTTCGTAAAGGTGGCATCTTGAGGGTATGTACATGCCTCTTGTAACAAGGTTCTCCCACGTTAGGATTTTTTTTTGTAGGATCAACCATTTAATTTTTTTTAATCTTCGGCCACTATGGTAGGTTTCATAGTCATTCCCATTGTGGTTATGTGTTCCTCTGATCATGACCCACGATATAGTGACAGGCTTCGTTTAGGGTGAATTCTCCTCCATATTTCCTTCCCCAGTGTAGTTGGTCCTCCTCATCAGAGATCATAATTTTTATTTTCCCTATCTCGTATTCTATATCGTTAACCAGTTGGGAGTCTCAATTTCTATCTTGATTTTGGATAATATCCCAAGTTCTCCATTTTGGAATGTTGTCCCTTTGTTTCCAATATTGAAATTTTTTTATTTTTCTTTGCCCGAGAAGCTCTTGTTTAATACCTTCTCTATATTGGTTTTCCATCTTGGGTTCCTGCTGCCATACGTCCTCCCAGAATCTAGTTGTTTGAGCATTCCTAATTTCCCAAAAACTATGTTCCTGAACCCAAATTTTATTTCTCCAAGCTAAATTCCAAATGGATGATCCCTCCCTTGTGCCTGTGAAATGAATAAGGTCCTGAGGGGTACTGCCAAGGGCATATTTTGCTTTCCACAGGTTGTCCCATGGGACTGATCTATCTTTGACCCATCTCCACCAAAATTTTGCACCATAAGTGGCATTTTTCCTATGTGGGTCTTTCAAACCAAGTCCTCCTTTGCTTTTTGGCCAACATAGTTTCTCCTAGGCCATGAGTGCCCATTTCTTATTATCCTCTACACCTCTCCACAAGAAGTTACTCTGTATTGCTATGATTTTTTGTAAAATTCCTTTTGGGGATGGGAAAATCGACAATAGATAAGCTGTGATAGCTTGTAAAACTGCCTTCATGAGGACTAGTCGCCATGCAAAATTTAGGGCTCGGTAGGTCCATCTTTTGACGTTGTCTTGCAACTTGGTTGTAACACCTTCCTAGGCTGTATTATTACCAAGCTAATTCGTTAGGGGTACTCCCAAATACTTCGTGGGGAGGGTCTTCCTCTCAAATTCCAAGATGTTGGATAGGTTCCTTTGAACTGCAATGTTCATGTTAAAGAAGTAAATCATGGACTTGGAGTGATTTATTTCTGTACCTGAGGCTTCTCCAAAGTTGGCTAAGATTTCCTTATAAGATGTTGGCATTCATGACTGTTGGAATTCCATGTAGCATTGTGTCATCCAAAAATTGCTGATGATTGATTGTGGGGTAGTCTTCATACAGTTGAAGAACTTTTATAGTTCCTTTTGCTGTTGCAGCTTTGATAGTTCTACTCAAACCTTCCATCATAAGAATGAACATGAAGGGAGATAAAGGATTCCCTTGTGTGAGACCTCGGGAAGGGTATAAAAGTTTTTCATGGTCTCCATTAACTAGTATTGAGAAACTAGTCATGGACACCAGAGTCATTACCCATTTTATCCAATGATTATCAAAGCCAAAGGATTCCATGGTTTTTTCCATATAATGCTAGCTTAGTTTTTCATATCCTTTGGTGAAATCCAGTTGTATTGTCATGCCAACTATTTTCCTACTTTTCAAAGTGTGGATTATTTCATGAGTGTTGGCCCTTGTATATGGAAGCAAGCGAATATTAAGGAAGAAAAGGAAAAACACGAACTACGCGGAAGACACAGTGACTGATACTGGGTCAAAGTGAGCAGAAGAGTAGAAAAGATGCTACAAAGTAAGAGAAAGTAGGTTGTCAGACGAGAAGATCAAGGATGAGAGATCCGAAAGGAAGATGGATTGTGGACAACTCAACAAGCGGAAAAATCTACTGTTGGATGCTTTGGAGCACCGCGGGGCAAGGAAGGAAAGACAGGCTAACAAAGCCTTGAAAACACGGATCATGTTGACCTAGGGTTTTAGACACCTAAGGTTTTTGTATCTAGGGTTTTGACACTTAGGTTTTAACCTAAGGGTGTCTGAGAACTATTATAATGTATAAATAGAGGTCTAAAGGACCTGGGATGGGTTGTTGGTATTGTTGGTGCTAGATTGGTCAAGAGTTCATTGTTCTTGTGTGATCGAGTGAGTAATATTTTGTGAGAAGGAAGTGCTGAGTGCGAGAGCCTTCTGGTATTGTAAGATCTCCAGCTAGGTGCGAAGATCAACCTTGCAGCTAGGTGCACAGGGAGGGGATAGATAGAGAGGAGAAGAGATAAGATCTGCTAGCTGAGAGCGCAAACACGAACTGTATGCTTCATATTAATATATTATAAAGCATAGTTCTGTGGACGTATCCCTAGGGAGAGGGTGAACCACATATATCTTGTGTTGTGTGTGATTGATGCTGTGTTCTTTATCATTTGATTGATATGCTTCTATTGTGATATTGAGTAGATCTGAAGTATAACTTGCGCAGTAGGTTTAAGGAAGATAAAGAATACTAGGTGACTGTGTATTGTTGCTGTGAATACATTCTGCATTCCCTCTGGTTGTAGACACATGTGTCCTGTAACCCCTATAGCTAATTCGAGTGAGACTGAATCTGCTTCACAGGTGTTGCCGAAAGGGCTAGTAGTTAGGGCTTGTTGGTGCACTCTTGGAGTTGAATCCTGGGTCTGCCCCTGTGCCAACAAATGGTTCCATTGCCGGGACCAGAATCTTCTTAAGGGAATGTCAAGGTGGTTTCCATCGAAGACAGATTCAGAAGTGGATAGAAGATCAAGAAAAGGACTTCGCTGAAGCCCAGAACAAGAACCCTAATCTTAGTACAAAGGATTGGTTGGAGAGATATATCTTTACTGATATACACGGGATTTTCTTTGGAGGAATCCATAGGGAGTTATACGAGTGGCTAGCTAGGTTAGCAGATACCCAATTTGAGATAAGATCTAGGCCACTTCTAGTTTGGACATCAACGTTGATCAAGAAGGTCAAGAGAGTTGATAACTCCATGTCAAGAGCAGTAGATCACTGGTTTGATAGTACCATTGGAGGGTATATCACTGAGTTTGCTATTGACAGAGTAGAATCGTATAACCAAGCTGAGAGATATTATTTTAAGGGACCTAGAGGAAAATATTTACATTTTCTGAAGCTACAAATCAAGATGCTATTGCATGAGAAGAACATCTTGAAGATACAGTAGTCTGTTGGATTGAATAACTAATGTTCAAGAAATCAGACAGCGACAACGACACAGAGGCTAGACATACGCATAGTGGGAGAGTGTTCAGAGAAGTTCCTCTCGCGAACCTATTTAAGTAGAACTATGGGGATGAGGGTTTCTACAGTGAAGAAGAGGAAGATCTGACAGATGAAGAACATTCAGAATCCACTAGGACAGAGGAAACTCATTGGGAAGAGACAAAAACTTCAAGAACTGCACAAAATGTTGAATTAAGTACTATTATTCCTCTTGTTGATTCAACGGTGTTAAGAAATCAGAGTAATTAGAGTCACCAGAGCGCTCAAAGCACTGTTACTAGTAGTCCACCACATACTCAGTTAGGAAACATAGGAAGATCTATGGAAGATGAGATGAGGTTACCCACCTTCAGAGGAGATGGATATGAAGATCCTGATCAGAACTGGTTTCTATGCAAATTCGCATGGAGTATTAAGAACATCACCGATGAAGCTGTCAAACGAGATCAGTTTAGTACTACCCTAAGAGACCACACACTGAGATGGTATATGAAGTTTGTTAAAGGAATTTCCCAACCTAAGCTGCTGAATGAGATCAAGAACGCACTGATTGACGAATTCAAGAAACCCAAGTCAGAGTCACAATGCATTACAGAACTGAAAGAAATCAAGCAGAGAATAGCTAAAATTGTATGGGAGTTCGATCAGAGGTTTAAAACCTTGACGAGCCACTTGAGTTTCCAGATCCCAGATGAGAAGAATAAGGAATGGTTCATTTCTTCCCTCTTGCCACACATCAGAGTTCCTATGATGCAACAGAATATTACTTCGCAGGCTGAGGCACTGGAAATTTCCATGAAATTAGAATCAACCCCTATGGGAGAATCTAGCTCAGGTATGAGTCAAATCTTGAGTCAACTAACTAGTCTATCACCGTCGGTCGAAGATATGAAGAAAGACAAGGGAAAAGATAAAAGAGAATACATATGGTGTATCAGATACAAATCAGAAGGCCATGACAAGGAGAACTATCTCCTATTCCATGAATACTTGGACTCTGGAGCTCCGATCCCCTTGAAGCAAGTTACCCTACCCTGGTGCAAGGATGTAGAAATCGACATCACCTTGGTGAATGTTACTATCTGCAAAAATATGTTTACACACCCACAAATCTGTATTGCACATTTTGTAAGTCGGTAGGACATGATGACAGGGATTGTAGGGCTTACAATCTCATGCACGAAAGGTCGAGGGATATATACAAAATTCAAGGAGAAGTACAACAAGAAGGAAGCACTGCGCAATATAACTCCCCCAGGAGAGGAAACTTCAACCCTCGTGGTGGATTTCGAGGAAGAGGAAAAGGATGAGGTATGGGTCGAGGTTAAGGACAGATAATCTGTTATAACTACGCACAGCCAGGACACTTGGCAAGGGACTGTCAGAACCCTTGTACCACTTGCAACTATTGCAACTCCTTCAAGCATGTTATCGAGGAATGTCCAACATTGTTGGCTAAACTTTAGGAGAGACAAGGACCTCAGAAGAACCCACAAATACAACTAATCAAAGAAGAACCTCGTGGAGTAGATCCCAGAGTCATTTTGATCACTAGAGGAGGCACCTTTACAGGAGAGGATAGAGTGATCCAAGGAAAGACTACAGAAGAATCAGGAGTCAGGAAATCTACAGAGAAGACACAAGTGTTTGATGCAAAGAAAGAAAGACAAATCGTTGAGGAGGCAAGAAAAGCATTTAGGAGAGACCAAGGCTCTTCATTGAAGACATGACCAGAATTAAGATAATGTGGAGTGCCTCTGGCATTTGATCAGTCTGCTTCACCCGGATATGGAAAAGAGGTGAGTAAACTTGTCAGTTTCTTGTATGCGTTTATAGAGCTGATTAAAGATGAGAAATCCATACAAGAACTACAAAATTTGGTCAAACAGTTTGAGATAGGAAGGGCAGATCCTTTACTGAATAAATCAGTACAACAACTATCCAAGAAGAGAAGGACAAATAAAGAACTACACCTTAATGATCAGATTGGAGAGTATGATATAGATTATGTGATCCTCGACTTAGGGTCAGAGGTCAATGTCATGATGAAGCAAACCTGGGCACTGATGGGAAAACCTAAGTTGATATATTCCCCTATCAGGCTTAGGATGGCTAACCAGCAGGTAGTAAGCCCGTTTGGAAGATTGGAACATGTCCCTATGGACATCGACGGAGTAAGGATGTTTGCAGACTTTGAGGTGACTGAGATAGTTGATGATAGCTGTCCTTACCCTGCGTTGTTAGGAATTGATTGGGCTTTCAATAATTCCACTATGGTTGATTTAAAGAAAAGATGAATGACATTTGAAGGAGAGGGCCTTAGGGTCATTGCACCCTTAGATCCCGATGAAGGTCAATGATACACATATCCTATTAGAGAAGAAAACCGTGCATATGAACTGGAAAACATTTACAAATTAACAGCTAGACAAAAGGACTACATTAATCCTACAACGAATGGGAATTTGAGCTGGCGAAGTGACAATGCATGTTTATCGGATTCAGAAGAAGCATTAGAGAACTATCATAACAAAATGTATGAAGTATCTACAAGGAGATGTGTTATATTAACCCGATAATTTCGCTTGATCGGCACAACAGTAAGTAACTTGCCCACCTTTGATGGTCTGAATCATTTAGAAGCATTCTTGGTGAACTTTGAAGAAATTGTACCAACACAACAAAGATTGTTGGCAATGGTTGAGGCCCTGAAATCAACTCCAACAAGATGGTGAGGGACACACAAAACCAATATTACAGATTGGGTACAATGTCGCACTTTGATGACAACACGATTTTCAGAGCAAGTATAAAGCTACGAAGTTAGATACACAGGTTGAATCTTTCCAAAGGACCATGTGCGAAGTTGCGAGGAAACCTAGAGCAAGATCCCTCAAGAACAGTGGGTGCAAAAATTCATAAACACGCTGGACACAACCCCTATAAATTGGTACCTACAAGCAAAACTGTGCCTCATCACTACAGATTGGAAAGGTATGACCCATAACTTTGTAAATACCTTTTTGTTTGAAAGCCAATATCCTACAGTAGATAAAGCATTAAGGGTCGTAAGATAGAAAGTGTTCGAGGAGACACCTAGCCTCCCTTTGGATCAAGAAGAGGATGAATGGACTGCACCCCTTCAGAAGTTGCAAGGTTGTTACAATATCAATGCAGTCGAAGACGATGATCCAAGGAATGTGAACATCACCGAAACAGAAGGCCAAAGAGACATAGAAGGACTAGGAGTTGAACTACCTTTCATTGGACAACCGATCAAGATCACAAAAGTCAACATTGGAACAGAGCAGACACCAAAACTTGCAAATATTGGAGATTATTGGGATGCTGCCACTATTGACAAGATCACAGAGTTGCTACATGAGTATCAGGACTTGTTTCCAACCAAGTTCAATGATATGAAGGGTATTAAAGGGCCTATGGGAGAGATGAGGATCCCTTTGAAACCAGATGCCAGGCTAGTCAAACAAAGACCTTACAGATTGAACCCTAAATATAAGGAGAAAGTGAAAATTGATCTCGACAGAATGCTAGAAGCAGGGATCATAGAACCTGTTGAAGAGTCAGAATGGATTAGCTCTATGGTGGTACAAGACAAAAAGATAGGAGAGATTAGGATTTGCGTAGATCTCAGGAAGCTGAATGATGCTTGTTTGCATGACCCATTCCCTACACCATTTACTGATGAAGTGTTAGACAATGTAGGAGGACAAGAGGTGTATTCTTTTACAGATGGATTTTCAGGATACCATCAGATCCATATTGCCAAGGAAGATCACCACAAAACCACATTTGCAACAGAATGGGGATCCTACCAATATGCAATGATGCCGTTTGGCTTGAAGAATGCACTAACCATCTTTTCCAGGGTGGTGGTCGAAGCGTTTAAGGAGTTTTTACATAAATTCTTGGAAGCATATTTTGATGATTGGACTGTTTTCATCATTTTGCAGAATCATATTGAATGTTTAAGACTAATGTTGGATAAGTGCAGGCAGAGTCAGATTGCCTTAAAACTGAAGAAGTGCATCTTTTTTTCACCCTTCAGAGTGCTGCTAGGTCATATTGTGTGTAAGAAGGGATTGCTGGTAGATCCATCCAAGATTTCCATTATAGTCGATCTAACCCCTCCTACTTCAGTCAAATAGCTGCGCTGGGACACATTGGATACTACATGAAGTTCATTAATGGCTATGCACAGATTACAACACCCATGGAGAAGATTTTGAAGAAAGACTGTCAGTTTCATTGGACAGAAGAATGCCAACAGAGTTTTGACACACTGAAATAGAAAATGGTTACTGTGCCTATTTTGGTTTTCCTAGATTGGAGTAAGGAGTTTCATGTTCATGTCGATGCATCTTCCATTGCATTAGGAGCTGTGTTAGCACAACCGTGAGCTAGAGACATCGACCACTTGTTATCCTTTGCTAGCAGAAAGCTATCAACAACTAAGACTAATTACACCACTATTGAGAGAGAAGGGTTAGACATGGTGTATGCTCTGCAGAAGTTCCACCACTACTTGTTGGGAGGACACTTTAAAATGTTTACTGATCACTCTGTGCTGAAATACCTAGTCAACAAGCTAGTGTTGGGGGGGAGAATATGAAGATGGCTTTTGCTATTTTAGGAATATGATTTTGTGATCGTGGTCAAGCTAGGATGAATGAACAAAGGTCCTGACCACTTGTAGAGGTTGGAACATGGAGAAGAGCCTACTAGCTTGGAGGATAAATTGCCAGATGCACAGTTGTTGGCCATTATAAAAATTGATGATCACTTCGTAGAGATAGTCCAGTTCCTATCAATAGGAATGGCACCTAGTGAATATACAATCACCCAGAAGAAACATATAGTAGTGCGCCCTGCAGACTTTTCACTCATAACTAGACATCTATACAAGATGGGACCTGATGAGATATTAAGGAGGCTTATTATGGAGGCAGAGAGACCGTTGATCCTCGCTGAAGCTCATGAAGGCTTCGCAGGAGGACACTACGCAGGGAAAGCAACTACACACAAGGTTCTTAGAGCTGGCCTTTGGTGGCCTACCCTACACAGAGATGCTAAGGACTATTAAAGAGCCTGTGATGTATGCTAAAGAGTTGGGAAACCATCTAGAAGAGATGAAATTCCTTTAGCACCACAATTGACCCTACAAGCATTTGAGAAATGGGCCATTGACTTCGTGGGACCTATAAACCCACCAAGGAAGCACACATGAGCTAGATACATAATCACTGTGACTGAGTATTTGACCAGATGGGAAGAAGCAAGAGCAGTTACGGACTGTAGTGAAACTACAACTACGCGCTTCATATTTGATGATATCATAACCAGGTTTGGATGCCCGAAGATCCTTATGAGCGATCAAGGCACACATTTAATCAATAAGACCGTTGAATCCTTGACTCAAGAATTTGAAGTTCACCATCAGAAGAGCACACCCTATCATCCACAAGCAAATGGGACAATTGAAGCATTCAATAAAATCTTGGAGACAACGCTAACGAAGATATGTAGTGTGAACAGGGATCACTGGGATTTGAGAGTACCAGCAGTATTATGGGCCTATAGAACCACTTGCAAGAAACTGACCATGCAGACCCCCTTCAAATTGGTCTATGGTCTAGAAGTAGTTGTACCCACGGAATATTTGGTTCCTAGTCTAAGAATTGCAGCCTTTACAGATATTGATGACACTGGCGCTGTGCAAGAGAGGCTTGTGCAGTTGGTTGAACTGGAAGAAGACATATTTATTACAGGATTTCACCAGCAGGTTTAGAAAGAAAGAGAGAAGGCCTACCATTTCAAACAATAAAAAAGAAGGCATTTAAGCAAGGTGATTTGGTATTGACATATGATAGTAAGTTCATGAAGCATCTAGGAAAGTTCAGAACACATTGGATTGGGCCATATGAGGTTGCCTATGTTACAGAAGGAGGAGCTGCACAATTGAACACTTTGAATGGAGAATGGAAGGAGGGATTAGTGAATGGGATTCGGTTGAAATTGTATTACGACAACCAGTTTCCTCACAGCTCTCAGTAAAAGAAAAAGGAAAAGGGTCTAGGTACCAGGTGCAGTTCAAAATGGGTACCAGACATAGAAAAGACAGTCTGCACAAGGAAGGAAGGGAGGACTAGATCTCGAAGCACAAGCTGCCCCGCACAGTCTAAAGTCGAAGCACAACAGAAGGATCGGATCTGAAGTGCCTCAAGATGAGTCACAAGTGAGTGTTGGGGGCATGTTGGCCCTTGGATATGGAAGCAAGTGAAGATTAAGGAAGAAAAGGAAAAACACGAACTGCACAGAAGACACAGTGACTGATACTGGGTCGAAGTGAGTAGAAGAGCAGAAAATACGGTGCAAAGTAAGAGAAAACAGGTTGTCAGATGAGAAGATCGAGGATGAAAAATCCGAAAGGAAGACAAATTGTGGACAACTCAACAAGCGGAAAAATCTATCGTTGGATGCTTTGGAGCACCACGCGACAAGGAAGGAAAGACAGTTTGGCAAAGCCCTGAAAATGTGGATCAAGTTGACCTAGGGTTTTTGTATCTAGGGTTTTGACACTTAGGTTTTAACCAAATCATGTACAAGAACTATTGTAATGTATAAATAGAGGTCTAAAGGACCCGTGATGGGTTGTTGGTATTGTTCGTGCTAGATTGGTTGAGATTTCATTGTTCTTGTGTGATCGAGTGAATACTATTGTGTGAGAAGGAAGTGATGAGTGTGAGAGCCTTATGGTATTGTAACATCTTCAACTGGGTGCAAAGATCAACCCTGCAGCTAGGTGCGCAGGGAGGGGAGAGATAGAGAGGAGAAGAGAAAAGATCTGCTAGCTGAGAGCGTAGACAAGAACTGTATGCTTCATCTTAATATATTATAAAGAAAAAATTTGTGGACGTAGCCCTAGGGAGAGGGTGAACCACGTATATCTTGTGTTGTGTGTGATTGATGCTGTGTTCTCTGTCATTTGATATGATGCTATTGTGATATTGAGTAGATCTGAAGTATAACTTGCGCAGTAGGTTTAAGGAAGATAAAGAATACTAGGTGACTATGTATTGGTGCTGTGAATCCATTCTGCATTCCCTCTGGTTGTAGACACCCGTGTCCTGCAACCCCCTATAGATACTTTGGGTGAGACTGCATCTGCTTCGCAGAGATTTCCCAAAGGGCCAGTAGTTAGGGCTTGTTGGTGTGCTCTTGGAGTTAAACCCTGGGTCTGCCCCTGTGCCAGTATTTAGGGCTTGTTGGTGCACTCTTGGAGTTGAACCCTGGGTCTGCCCCTATGCCAACAATGAGCTTGAATAATGTTGTCCAATATTTTCCTACCTTCCATGAAGCCTGATTGTTCCTTTGAGATCAGTATGGGGAGGAGAGGTTTTAGTCTATTTGCAATAACTTTAGATATTATCTTGTACACCACATTGCATAGGGAAAATGGTCTAAACCGGTCTAGAGTTGCCTCATTTTCTTTGGGGATCAAGGTGATGAAAGTAGAATTCAGAGCTTTAAGAATCAATGCATAATGTCTTGAATATTCCACTATACCATAGATATAATGTTTTACCACATCCCAATAGGCTTTGAAGAAGTCCACTGTGAATCCATCGGGGCTTGGGACATTTCCATTTGGAATCTCTTGAACTACTTGGTCAACCTCCTCTGGCGAGATTGGTTTCCTTAAATTTTGATTATGCTCCTCTGTTACCAATCTAGGAATATGCCTCAAAATTCTTTGAATTGACTCTGACCGATCTAGGTTGGGTTCTCTTACTATGTCCAAAAAGTGATTAACGAGAGATTTTTCGATTTCATGATGGGATTCTCTCTCTATTCCTTCATGGTATTAGATTTTCATTATTCTATTATGAGTCCTATAAGCTATTGTCGACTTGTGGAAGAACTTTGTGTTTTTCTCCCCTTCCTTTAACCACTGAACTCTGGATTTCTGTCTCCATAACATTTCTTCTTGCTTACATCTTTTCTCCCATTCTTGATGCAATTGGTTCTCCTCCTCTTTCTGCTCCTCATTGTAGCCTTCTTGAATACATAATTCCGGGATCCAACCTATTTTTTCTTTAAGATCTTTTTTTCTTGGTCAATGTTCCCAAAGACTTCTTGATTCCATTGCTTTAATTTTTTCGTTATATGTTGTAATATGCCATGAAGTCTATACATTTTTTTCCCCTGTTCCTGGATGTCCTCTTTCCACCACAACTTGATATTCTCCTTGAAGGTTGGGTGCTCCATTCAAAAACTCTGAAAAAAGAAAGGTCTATTTTTTGGGGTTCCCTGAAAGTTTTCCTCTAACAGAACTGGCCAATAGTTTGATCCCCCCCACAAAAGGATGCTACCTTCCATGTCAATGCCTTGCATTAAAATTGATTCCGAGATTAAGAATATATCTAATCTTGATTCTGCTTGGTTATGCAAGGATATTTTGTTGTTCCAGGTAAAAATCCCATTACTAGTTCTGATATCAACTAGGTTTGTTTTTTCTATAAAGGATGAGAAGACCTCAACATCTCTATCCAATATTTAGACTCCCCCTTTCATCTCATCCAGGGTGACAATTATATTAAAATCACCTGCTAAAATCCATTGAGGATTCATATTCCTTTCTCTGAGGTTTTATAAGCATGTCATCATTCTTTTATTATCTTCCAAAAGTTGAGGGCCATATACATTGGTGCACATTACCTTATATAGAGTCCCTATAACTTGCAAAATTACTGATAAATAATTCCTTATAGCTTCTACTGATATCATGTCTACTTTTTGAGGTTTCCACAAAGTGAGGATGCCCCCGGTCGAATTTTGACTATCAATATCTAAAAAATTGTAAGTATTCCAACTTTTCCTACTTATTTGTACCATCTTATCGGTTGTACGTTTGGTTTCCTGTATAAAACAAATATCTAGTTTTTCCGTTTTTAACTTATTTTTGAGAATTTTTTGTTTTCTGGGGATATTCAAGCCTCTTATATTCCAAGTGACAACCTTCATTTTAAACCAGGTGGGGGAGAGGTAGGGAACAACATTTTGATCTTACCAGATTTTATCAGAAGTGCTCCCACTTCCTACAGTACCACACAGTTGGATTTTCTACCCTTCTTTCTCTTAGATTTCTTTGGTGATTGAGGCTGTTGGCTGTCTCTCAGTTTGATACCCATGTTTCCTATCTCCCCATGCATGTGTTTGATTCCTCTATATTTTTCCTCCTCCCTCATTAGGACGAGATATTGTATACGATCTAGTTGGTCTGAAGGGATGGTATCCATACCTTGTTTTTTCCATTGGTCCAAAATATTTTGAAGGTCAATCCCTTCCCTTTCCATGATGTCCCGAAGATCCAGATCCTCCATTCTGACCTCACTGGGTGTCATTTTGGAATCGCCATCCCTCTCCCTCATTGGAGTGTTTATGTCAGGATTTTTGTCTCCTGTTGATCCTCTATAAATCTTGGTGGTGTCCTGAGATTGTTGATTCTCCATTGCCTTATTTTTCTCCTTCCTATTGGGCTCCCTCTCCCCTTGCTTCTCCTGTCCAGTTTCTCCATCCTTGGTTTGGTTCTATGCTAGGCCTTTGAAGTTGTTATTTGATTCATATTTACCAGTTGTGGAGGGTTTTCTTTGTCGTCTATTTCCTTTACCTTTGTAATTTGGCTGAACAAAGCCTTCCTCATCCCGGGGTTGTTTTTTTTAGCTTCCTTAGTATTTTTTTTTAGCGGTAATTCCTTGAATAGATTCCCATGTTCATGACATTTCCTACATCTAAACGGGATATGTTCATAATCAATATTTTGGATCCATTCCTCATTCTTAAATTCCAAGCATATTTCTTCCGGTAGTGCACTTGAGACATCCATCTCAATGCAGATTCTTGCAAATGAGGTGTACTTTCCTTTTAAGGTTGCATCCAATGCATTGACAAATTTTCCTAGCTTATTTCCTATTGCCTCAAAAGTGGTCAGTAGACAATAGTCTAACGGTAGGGAATAAATTCTGATCCAGACTGGCACACAATTAAAGGTCTCCTTTTCCAGGGAAATTTTTTCCTTCCAGGGTCTCATATACAACCTGACTAGGCATGAAAATACGACCCTCCTTCAAAAACCTTGTCTCTGTCTTCTAGGTTCATGAAGACAACTGTAAAAAGACCTTTTGATCCTAGGTGTAGGTCCACCTCTCCGCATGGTTTCCAATGATATTTGATATAGCTTCATAGGATTTTTTCAGTGGGCCATAATCCCATAAACTTGTAGATCAAGGCATGCACCCTCATTTGATCTATGTATTCTTGAGTCTGTGGATCTTCTAGAATAAATTTTGGGATCATTGTCATTTTTGGTTTGCATGGATTGCTCCCTCTCACCCCAGTTGGATGTGTTGGGTCTGTCTCCTTGCTTTGGTTCTCTTTTTTTCCTCTCCTGCTTGTCGTCTTTTTTCATTTTGTCCTCTTCTTGCGCCTCTGACACAAATTCAAATGCCCTCAACAATGGGGCCTTGAAACCTCCCCCGCGTGGACCTTTCCCTCTATCGACCACGACTTGCCTGTAGGAGGGAGTCCCACTCCCTCCCCCTTTGTTAACCACTCTACTCCCTAAAACACCCTAGAAACCTACAAAAAAGAGGTCTCTGGATCACCACCTCGCTCTTCCAAGGTCTATAGTTAAAAGAGCATTGAATTTTTATTAATTTTGTTGAATTGCTCACTTTTGTCCAGTGTTTTCCAATTTTTTTTATTAAATCAATTTTCCAATTAAAATATTTTTTTTTTTGAATTTTTAAATTTTAGTGTATTGAAATTTATATTGGTCTAAATATGTTGATGGGACTTAATTAGCCCACATGGATATCTATATATATATTTTAAAATTTGTCAGAAGTAAAAAATTATTTAACAAACAATAAATTTTGATTGATTCCCCTATGGTTTCTAAACATAAAAATAATGCACAAGTCATCCATTTCAAATTATATAATAGGTGCTTTATTCATATTCCAGTGCATATTCCAGTAGCCATCAAGGAACACTTTTACTTTGTATCGTGTAATATCTTCTTGTAGGTGGTAACCACCTACGTTGGCCACCTAGTTCACCGTAATTGTCATTCACTGTCATTATCTATTGCCATGCTGACTATTGAACATCATCATCTCTATTAAGCGCAACTATTGGATCTACATCTCAATCTCGATTAGCCAAATACACATCTATTGGATCGACCATCTTACATTCTAATTTCAATACCTTCATACTTGTGATGGAACACATGAAAGCCAAGACCACTTCCACTGATGAAGCAACCAAATATAAGACTTGCATAGAGGTATGGCTTCTTGGGATATGCATCCTTTTTATTTCATAGCTTGGTAGAATTGTCTAATCTCTTTGGTACATTCAGAGGCTATGTCTTTGTATATATCCTTTAAAATGTTCTATCGTATTCCGAGCCAACACATGAATTGGGTAGAATTCTTGTAGAATAAAAGCATGTAAAAATATTCTCATATATCCTACCATAAGTGAGGATTTAACTTTCCTATCATTATACCACTTGGATCTATGCCCATATTATTTTCTTTGGAAAACCAAGACCTCGGTGGTAATTGTATAAAGCTACACAAAATTAAATAAAAAGAAACTCTACACTAATTGAAAAACAAAATAAAAAAATTGACGGTTGAAATAAAAGTGAGAAAGTTTGGTTCTCAGAGAATATGCTTAACAAAATTTGTTTTTCCGAGCTCTAAAACATATTTATCATTAAAAATAATTGCTTCTAAAATCCTTTTTGTTGTTGATTTGTTCTATTGTCACAGTTATTTCTTGTTGAAAGATCAAAAGAAAAAGTTACAAGGGGAAAGAGGCCAATAAAACAAGGTTGCAAGAAAGAAGAAGCTCGCATATCAAGCTAGTTAAGTTCACTCAAGGAAAGACATGTTGGCTTTCCTGCGTAGTTATGTTCATTCCTTCCAATAGTAGGAAACATTGCCTCCCTAGTTACATTCATTCCTTGTTAAAGACATTATTTCTTCTTTGTGCATTGGTTCCTTTCTTCTAGCATCCATAAATAAGGATCCATGAGTCCCTTTTGAGATTTCCTAACATATAGTTACCCATGTTTATTAGTTATAGAGTTACCAAACCTTCATTTATAGTTCCCTCATTTTGTAGTGCTTTCTCCCCTCCAAAACAAGGCTTACCTACACTTGCTAACATCTCCCCTTCAAGTAATCCCAAGTACTTTAACATATAATGATTACTATTTCTCCTCCAGTTTTCAAAATGCCTTAAAATGCATCTTCAAAAAACTGAAAGCAACTGCACCATTTCATATGTATTAGAAAGTGTTAGTCATATAAACAGAATAACACAAATTGAATAGGCAATAAACCTATCAAATTAAAATGGTCCAAAATGCATTACAATGAATAAAACTTATTATGTAGTATTTGGTTTGGGTGCAGTTCTGCTTACCATATTGTTCATAAAGTCTACCTAGAATTTGAGAATGGCTTGGTCATGTGGGTTAGAGGGCACAAGTGTATTAGAGATCGACCATGCATTACCGATAACATATCTGGAGGACATACACTTAAATTTAGATACCAATAGTTAATGCCTGAGTAATCAAAAGAGTGTTAAAAACAATTAATGCTGGCAGTTTACATGAAAAGGAAATAGATGAAAAAGGCAATAGAAGAGAAATACACAAACTAAAATTGAATTTTAGAGAATCCTAAAACTTAAATCTGCAATATAACCATTGAAAATATAATTTAAGGATAATGGAGTGCTAAAATTACTAGAAATTGCAGTATTTTATCAAACCAATGCTTTTCAAGAAACTCATCAATTAATTTGGTCATTTAAGAGAAATTGTGTGCAATTAGTATAATACATATGAGATAAATAGGTGCAAGTTATTAT
>JASDQU011310883.1:6919-16937 GCA_032191745.1 Picea mariana | reverse complement strand
TAATGTGATTTTGTCACAAGTGCTAACATGAAGATTTGGATAGCTACACCAAAAAGAAGAAATAAATGTGAATCAATGAATATGTACGTCAAAGTTAAGGTATAAATTAATGGAAATCTTTAATTTAATCCCTTCGAAAACCTCCTTACAGCCCTTCGAAAACCTCCTTACAGGTATGGCTTCAATAGGATTCAATCCCTTCAAAAACATTCTTATAGGGTATGCCTTTGGTCTCGCTTGCATTTTCTCTTGATGGTGTAACCTTGATTCCATTGCTCCAGGTATCCACCATGATCTTTCAATGATAGGGGTTTAACCCACTTGATTAGTATTTAATCCCTAATATTTTCCTTCTAATTAATTTTATCGACCCACCTTAGCTTAATCCCCTATTAATCTAATGAAACTATATTATCTTAACCTCAGATTGAGTCGAACTAATCAACTTCATTATTTGTTATTAGTTTGGTAGTGTTCTCTTATTCACCTCTTCATTGTTATTCACCTCTTACGTGTCCACCAACTTCTAAAAATAAATCTCTAATTTAATGGAAATCTTTAATTAATATAAATCTTTAATTTAATCCCTTCGGAAACCTCTTTACATCTATCGCTTCAATAGGATTCAATCCCTTCGAAAACCTCCTTACATGTATGGCTTTGGTGTCTATTGCATTTTCTCTTGATAGTGTAACCTTGATGCCATTGCTTCAGGTATCCACCACGTTGAATAGATTCAATCTTTCATTAATGGGGGTTTAACCCACTTAATTAGTAGTTAATTCTTAATATTTTCCTTCTGATTAATTTTACTGACCCGTCTTAGCTTAATCCCCCTATTAATCTAATGAAACTATATTATCTTAACCCCGGATTGAGTCGAACGAAACAGCCTCGTTATTTATTATTATTTTGGTAGTGTTTTCTTATTCAACTCTTCATTGTTATTCACCTCTCTACACTTGTGTCTGAAAAGATACACTGGTGTCTGAAAAGAAAAAACTATAGATTCAAATATACATTTATTGTCACCCAATATTCTTTGAATTGTACTATCAAAAACATAAATACAAGGTCAAACAATAATGGAAATCCACAAAAGTTCTAGTGCTACAACCCTTGCCCTCTATATGTAACTAAAATGTAAAAGAGACAACTAATCTCTCCATAGCCAAGTTCATGATTATTTTGTGATTAGGCACATGCAATTTCATTTTTACGATACCTAAATTATGATATGTTTAAATCAAAGGACGGGTTCTCTTGACCTTCAATATATTAAGTTTCAGTGATTAAATTAAAATTTTCATCTAAACTTATGTGCAACAAGATTTTTCATTATGATTATAATAATAATTTCTAAAAGAAAATAATTATTGTATCACAATTTACAATCATAAAAGTATACATGTACAGATAAGTTCATGATTTCAATATATTAAATTAATATTTTAATTTTAATTCAAACATTTAATCATTAAATTAATATATAATATTTAAATTAAAAATTAAACCTCATGTAGAATTTTTTGCAGCTGCATAAGATTCAAACAAAAATGGAACAAATCTCAAAAAAGAATCCCAAAAATATTAAATACTAAAACATTACTATGAAGAATTTTTGAAAGCTTCAAACATAAATGAAAAAATACTTAGAAAAGAAAATTCCAAAAGAGTAAACGGTTTCAATGTTGTGGCAACGGTTTCAATGCTCGGCTTCTCACCTTTTTATGCAGTTATTTGTTTTTGTATACCGGTTAGCTTTTTCTTTTATTAAATAGAAATAAAAGTATTAGAGTTTTCATAAAAGATTTAAGTTATAGTATTCAAAAATGTTAAATTGTTTATCTTTAAATTGTCTATATACTATGTAATAATTACATCTTGTATGTATTTGTTTTTTTATTCAAATTTTTTTTCTATGTATTTGATTATTAATAAAAAAAATCTTCGATGTATTTGATTATTACATCTTATATGTATTTGGTTTTTCATTCAAATATTTCTTCTATGTATTTGATAATCACATCTTCTATGTATTTGTTTTTTTATTCAAAGTTTTTTTTTAAAGAAAGTAAGATCTTTATATCAATTTATGTTTGTACAATGTTGTGTGTTAGCCACATGTTCTATCATAAAACGGAAATCGAAACATATGGCATTCATAAAAAACTTAGAGTTTAACACGTCACCGCTTAAATAAAAAAGTACGAACAAAATGATGAGAAACTGGTTGCCATGACCATCTAGCCTGCGACGAGAGGCAGAGATTCCACCCATCTTTGGAGAGGTGACAAAACCAAAAGGAGAGCAAACAAAAAACTTGGAGGTGCTATTCCCTGGGTGAGCTCAGGATTCCATGGATATTGTAGGATAGGATAAACTTTTGGCTGTATGTTGGGCATCGATTCCACATTGGAGAGTCTGTGAATGCATCGAAAAAATTATCCATTCTTTGGCTGAGGATGCTGGAATGTGCAACTGGTAGTCTTGCTTTTGCTGAATTTCAAAAATGATTTGGAGGTGCTCATTTGAGGGTCAGTTTGGGGAGAGAAGAGGTATCTCTGCCTTCATTTCCTCGCTAGTGCTCATCGTATGGTCCTCCACCTGTATGCTTGGGGGAATTGTTTCCTCCACCATGTAGCTGCCTATGCCAACACCTGATCCCATGGGTGGATATTGGGGAGCAGGTAGAGGATTGTTGTGTAGCGGAGTAATCCCTTTCAGAGGTGGCACCTCCTCTCCAACTGGGCAGTTTCCATGGATCAAACGAGGTATTTGAGGGGGTGACGAGGGAAGCTCAGGCGACCCCTAACTATTATTCCTAGGGATAGAGGTGTGAATTGCAATGAGAGCTAATTAGGAGGGGGTGATCCTGCTGTGTCTGGAGAGGGATCTGTAATAAAATGATCCTCTTTTGGAATTCCACCTCTCTCTTAGCATGGTGGAGGGATTGTGGAGGTTGGCCTATAGTGGAGGGAAGAAGAAGGTTGGAGGGAATGGTGGGGAGAACCCGAGAGAGACGACGAGCAAGAGAAATTGTAGAGGGAAAATGAGAGAATTTGCTCGAGAGAGACGAGTAGAAAGAGTGGAGGGATTGGTGGGGAAATACTGAGCTATCCCAGGACAACCGAGGAGCATGATAAATTGCAGAGGGAAAATGAGATAATTCTCCCGAAAGATCCAAGGAGCAAGATCAATTGCAGAGGGGAAATGAAAGAATTCACCAAGGCAGTTTCCTTCATAGTGCAGCCATAGTTGATAGGGAGGCTAGCCATGAAAGACGAGGTGATGACATACCTAGGCCTGGTGCCTAGCATAGTACGGTCGATCTAGCTCACACAGGGGACCATTAAACCTGCAAGGTTGTCTAGGTGCACCAATTTTACTCTCCGCTGACTGTGATTCATTCTGTGATAATGGATGGAGGGTTGGCGGCAGAAGTTACTAACTCCTATTGCTTCCCCATGCCATCTGTCCTATGGGTTTTTCTTGTTGTCACCCCATATGGGAGAGGGAAATCCTTCTGGGCTAGCTCCATGCATTGGAGCTACAATTGTGAGCTCTAGGACCGCCTTGTGTCAATGAAAGTGTCCTTCTGAGTAGAGTCAACACCTGCATTGGCTAATTTACGCACCACCATATTTTTACTTCTCCTTATGTGTGAGATGGTGAGTGTGAGTGAAGGCTTGAGAAGATCTTTTAAACTTTTGAGGGAGCCTGGGAGACTCTAGCTGGGGGCGATTTTTTCTCTGTCTTTTGCATTTATGACTTTGGTGGCTAGCTCAATGATTACTCTGGAATCTCCTTCTATGATGAGGTGAGTGATATTGTGGTCAATTTCCATTTGGATTCCTTTGATAAGACCCCAGATTTCTGTTGAATTATTGGTGTCATACCCAATATTTTATGTCATGAGAAATTGAATTTTTCTTGTGTTGTCTCATATGACTGCGCCATATCTTGATTTTCCTCAATTTCCCTTAGAGGCACCCTTGAAATTGAATTTGTGAAATCTAGACGTGGGTGTGAGCCAAGTAGAGGGGCTAGAAGTCGTTTCTTTCAGGGAAATCTATAGGGGGGGAGGTGAGGGTCATGGAGAAGCTCCATGAATTTAGGACATATATTTATCTTGGATCAGTGGGAAAATATTCTTGGGTCCAATTGTGGAGTTGGAGGGTTTCCTAAAGGTTCTTTAGGATAGCGTTCCAGAGGAGATGGGGAGGGGAGACTTGAGAGTGGAAGATTCACCTATTCCTCTGTTTCCACAATTGTCAGACGATGAAGCCTAGTAGGAGTTGCCAATTTCTATTTAGGATGGGACTTTTATGATATCTAGGCCCCCAATTTCTGATTGTGTTGATAATGCTATTATTCTCTCTTATGGTTCTTCTCATGTTCTGTGCATCCTGGTTCCATATTTCCTCACTGAATGGGCAATGATTTAGGAGGTGCTCCATGGTTTCTTCCTACTTGTGAAAAGGTGGAAAATTGAGGGGGAAATGAATACCTATCTCTTGAGATTGTCCCAAGTTAGGATTTTATTTTGAACTAGAAGCCATAGAAAAGAGGAGATTTGTGGCCAAAATTTTGATTTCTATATCATTGCCCATATGTGATATTTTTGAATGTTGTGGATGTTTTCCTATAGAATGTAGCCCTCTTTGAGTGTGAAGTTTACATGCAGGGTGTGACCCCCTCGAAGAATGTCCGGGTTTGTTCTTATATCAACTCTCCTTTGATTTATCATTTGTTTCCAATGTTGCAAGTAACATTCTATAGCAGTGTGGAGATCCTGTGAAGTTGTTTTCCCGCTGCGCCAATGAGGATTGTCGAAGTTGATTGACCATAGTTCTTCCACTTTAAGGGAGGTTAGATATTGGACGTGATTCTCATAAGATATTAGGTTTTATTAAGTTTGTAACGGTGTCATTTTCTTCCAGGAATCCATCCAGAATAGTGCACTCTGTCCATTGCGAATTTCCCCAAAAAGCATGTTCCTATATTAGTGGGTGATTTTTTTAAAAGCATTCCAGATGTTGGAGCCTTGAGTTTTGTTCTGCAACCATATAATATGAGACTGAGGTGTTTTCGGGGCATATTTGTGTTTCCACAATTTTTTCCAAATCTCAGTCGGAGTTTTGAGCCAACGCCACCCTATCTTTTCTCCCATGGTGTTGTTTAATTTTCCTAGATCTCGTAGACCCAAAATCCTGGAGAGTTAGGCTTGCAAACTTTGTCCCAGATGATAAGTGCCCATTTTTTTCCGAGATTGTGACCGTGCCAAAGAAAATGACTTTGCAGATTTTTTTTTTTTTCATGACTGATTGTGGGGCGGCAAGGGTTGAAAATAGGTAGGAAGGAATAGATTGTAGAAATGATCTCAGAAGAATGAGACTGGCTGGGAGATTAAGGGATCATAAGGTCCAGTTGCTAAGGAAATTGGAGATTGAAAGGAGTTGAGAATCCCATGAAATGTTTCTGGAAACCGAGTTAGAAAGTGGAAGTCCTAGATACTAAGAGGATAGGGAAGAGATGGGTATGCTCATCAGTTGTGATATGTGATGTTGGATGGCCTATGGCATATTGAAGAAGAAGAGTTGATATTTTTCTAGATTAAAGGTGGTTTCATAGGCTTCACTAAAATAATTGAGAATGGATCTTATTTTTTTGGCTTCTTACATAGTGGGGGTGTTTAGAAGCATTGTCTCATCTAAGAATTGGCTATGTGAATCTGTTGGTTGTAACCCATATAAATGGAGGCCTTGTAGTGAGCCATTATGAATGGAAGCCTTGATGTAGTGTCCCAAGTCCTCAACCATTATGAGAAATAAAAAGGGGGATATTGGGTCACCTTCTCTTATGCCCCTTATGGGGGAGAAGGGTTGAGATGGTAATCCATTGACAAGAATTGAGAAAAAGGAAGAGGAGATGAGATTCATTATTTAGGAGATCTAGTCTTTGCTGAAGCCAAAAGTAGTTAAAAGGGATTTAATATACTTCCAACTTAATTTGTCAAAAGTCTTTGAGATATCTAGTTTTAGTAGCATACTTGGGGTGTGAGTGCTTTTGAGTGAGTGGATGATTTTGTGGAATAATATGATGTTTTCCATGATTTTCCTTTCTTCGACATACTTTTATTTCTCCTTAGAGATGATGAAGGGGAGAATAGGCTTGAGTCTCAATGCAATGACTTTGGAGATCATTTTTTAAACCACTATGCATAATGTGATTGACTGAAAGTTCTTCGGATTAGTAACCCTCTCTTCCTTGGGAATTAGGGTGAGGAAGGTGGCTTTTAGCACTAGGAGGAATTTGCTCGAGATATGTGATTCCTCAAACAACTCCCACACCTCTTCCTTCAAAATTGACTAACAATAGTGGAACAATTTTGTGGTGAAGCCATCTAGGCCTGGAGCTTTTCCCTTGGGTAGATTCTGAACAACATGATCCACCTCTACTTGCATTATGGGTATCATGAGAGTCACGTTCTATACCAGGGAGATAAGGGCTGGAATGTTTTTAGTGACCAGTTCTATTTCTAGAGTGTGATCCACAGAAGGTTCTGAGAGAAGATCCTTGTAGAAGTATGTCAGCTCATTTTTTATTTCCTGGTTGGTTAAGAGGGTGTTTCCCGGATCATCTTCCAACTTTGTAATGTGGTTGATGAAGCTTCTATGGATCATGGAGCGGTGGAAGAATTTGGTTTTCTTCTCTCCCTCCTTGAGTCATTGAACACAAGATTTATGTCTCCTTAGGATTTCCTCCTACTTGTATCTTTATTCACATTCCTTTTGATGGTGTTCTCCTCTTTTTGTTGGGTAGTCATTTAGCCCATTTGAATGACTCAATCCTCAAGGTATTTTAATTTTTTTTCAAGCATTTTTATCTCTTGAAAGATGTCGCCAAAGACATATTTGATCCATTGGTGTACTTGGTTTTTGAAGTTTTTTAACCTTTGCTAGAAGCATAACATTTTGGTCCCCTGTTAGATCTCTGCATTAGTCTACCATCTGTGGGCTAGCTCCTTGAAGTCTGGTTGGGTTAACCAGAATTTATCAAACCTGAAGGGTTTGATTTTGGGAGTGGCTATTGTGTCTATCCAAAGATGAACTGACAAGTGATCGAAGCCTGATTTTGGAAGTATGTTTGACTCTACCATTGGTCTTTTGAGCAGAAGGGATTTTGAGATTAAGAAGCGATCTAGCATGAAGGCTATTTATTGATGTCTTGATCATCTGTTGGTACATGTGAAGGTTCCATTTCCCATTTCTATGTCAACAAGGTTGAGTAGGTCTATTAGCTCCTAGAATTTTATGTTGTCATGTTTCAAGTGTTTCTTCCCCCCTCTTTTTCATCAAGCGTGAGGATCATGTTGAAATATCCTCCGACTATCCATCGCTTGTGTTCAACAAGAGAGCCTAGATAAGAAAAACTTATGAGGAAGAGGTCCTTGTCCTAGAAGCTTTGTGGGCCATAAGAATTGGTAATCAAACCATGTCTTTCCGAGCCAATATCTTGGTAGTGAGTTGTCAGTGTACTTGGCATGGAGAGGGATTGATCTAGAATCACTATAGAAGGGTTCAAGAGTATAGCTAGTCCCCCTATTGCACCTTTCAAATGCAAATGAAAAAATTTGCAGTGTCACCATCACTTTTTAAGTAATTCCTCGATGATTTATCCTGCACACTTTCTTTCTTGTAGAAAGAGAATGACTGGGTCTTCATATTTTACGCAGTTTCAGAGAATCCTTTATTTGGATCTCCCATTTAGGCCTCTGATGTTCCAAGTTATGGTTTTCATTATAAAAAAATGGGTGGGTGGGAAAAGGATCTCTCTAAGAGTCATTGTATCTGTCTCAAAATGATCATGTAGTTCCCTGCCTCTTTTATTACTTGGTGCACTGATTTTCACCCTCGCCTTTTGTTTTCCTTGGGGTTCTTCCAAGGATCTGGGTTTGGATCTACATTGATGTCGAACCTAGATATAACCCCCGCTATGGAGTCACGAAAGACCTTGTGAAATTTCCTGAGTTGATATTTGGGTATTGTTTTGAGATCCTTCTTGTTGAGTGCTTATTTTAGCTTGTACAGGTCAATGTCAACCAGACCTTGCTCATCCATTTCCATTACAATATTGTCTCCCATCTATATGACTTTCCCTAGATTTAAGGGTGCATGGGAATTTGGGATATTGTTGTGTACTGGGCTTGACTGTTGATGTTTCTTTTATTTTCTTTTGTTGTTTCCTCGATCTATTTCTTGATGGGGTTTTCCGACCTCTTTTTCCTCTAGAAGCTGGTTGAGGGCTTCGAAAGAGTTGGTGTTTGAGTTGCTTCATCCACCATTATTGTTGGTTTTTTTCTCTGCTTGTCTTTTGCAGTTATGAACCTATTTGAACCTGTCCTTCAGTTTCTCCTCAGCTTCTAGTTTGGTTGGTGCGTTGAGGGGGAAATCCCTAAAGAGATTCCCATGTTGATGGAATTTATGACAATGAAATGGGATATGTTCATAATCTATGGTTTGGGCCTATTAATCATCCTAATATTCCAAGGTTATTGAACCAGGTAGAACTTTTGATATATTCATATAAACACATATTCTTGCAGAAGATGTGTATTTTCTTTTTTTAGTGGCCTCTAAGGACTTCACATGTTTTCTAAGGGTATTGCCAATACCCATTATAATTTCCTCTAACCATAACTCTTGAGGTAGGGAATACAGATGAATCCTTACCTGGGCATAGGAAAAATATTCCTTTTTCAGGCAGAAGTGGTATGTCTAAAAGAACAAGTACAGACCCACTGAGTTGTAGAAGTATGGTCCTCTTTTGAAGATGTGGTCCTTGTCTTCTAGGTTATAGAATATTATTGTGAAGAACCCCTTTGAGCTTAGATGGAGCTCGTAATCTCCTTTTAGAGTCCACCAGGTCTTGATCCATCGTGAAATATCCTTTTTCGAGGGCCAAAGACCCAAAAATTTATCGATTAGAGAATGGTCTCTCATGAACTGTGTGTGCTCCCCTAATCTGGTTGATTTTATGACATATTTGGGCGCTAACGATGCTTGCTGGATGCATTTTTTGAGTATCCAGACCCAAGCATATTTTTTATGCAATGACTCTGCATCCATGCTTTTTCATATTCTTCCATATGTCTTTTCTTGTAGAAATTGGTCCCGTAGTTGCGACGGGGGTTCAAAAGGCAACCAAATTGCACGAGAGTTTTATGTCTCATTTGTTGGTGCATTCCAGTATGAGGGGGTTTTCACCCCTCTGTCTTCTTTCATTCTATTGTGTCATGGCATGTGGTAGGTCTATTTGTGCCAAGAACATGCAGAGAGGGTCTAAAGGTACCAGGGAGTGGTTCGGTGGAGTTCATGAAACCCTAAGTGTTTCAGAACCTTAGTTTTCTCCACCTCTCATTCAAAGATTTCTTCTTACATGTATTTATTTATTTATTTATTTTTATTTAAATATTTCTTACTCTTTTGTATATAGATTTGGAAGATTTATTATTTTCATATGTTGATTTATCCTTTCATATATGCAATGGTATTCAAATATTTCTTCTTACATGTATTTGTTTTTTTATTTAAAGATTTCTTACTCTTTTCTATATAAATTTAAAAGAATTATTATTTTCATATGTTGATTTATCTTTTATATATGAAATGGTATATGGATTTTTTTTTTCTTATTCTTTTTAAATAAAAATAATTTTATTTTTTTAGAAATCAAAGTTTTTAATATTCAAATATATTGTATTATTTTTTTATACTTAAATTTCACATTTATAGTTTATTTATTGTATTTTAAATTTTTATAATAATAAATTATATGATTTTTATTTTATAATTTCATTTAAGTATTTATTTGTATTTATAATTATTTTTCATTTAATTAATCAATTAGAATTGTGTATATTCTTTTGTGTATATTGAATATTTTATTTTATTATGTTTTAACTTAAAATATATATAACTTTTTTTAATTGTGGATAAAACTATATTTTCTAAAT